>QYTT01077993.1:0-14765 GCA_006980735.1 Dasypogon diadema | reverse complement strand
ATTAAGACTTCCTCTGCTTGCTTTTGGTGAGCCCTCAAACTCTACACGAAGAAATTTAGCAAATTTTTTACATCGTGTTTACTTACGATAATAAATTTTTCGGAGTTGATGAGAATTTAATGCCTTTGGATATTTTGAGAGCTTATCGAAAAGGAAATTATAATGAAGTAGTAAAGACGGAAGATAATAACACCTAAAGCATTTGGTTTTGCTGATAAAATTTTTTCCCCGAAAGTAGGAATAGTGTAAGTTGTCTAAGATTTTCTACGAATCTTTTTAGTTATTAGAAAAATCAGTTGACAAAATATTGGACTGGTGTTTTGTAACAAATTTAAATTGCCCATGTTAGGAGCTGACTATAGTCCTTCTGTTATTATTTGGTCGATGATAGGGTGTTTCTTAAACAAGTTCACAATCAGTTTATTATCGTTTTTTTGACATAGTCCTCTTTTTAATATGCTGGGTAGATGATTCACGTTTACGAATAACGCTTATATCAATTCCTTACGAATGATTCATCCTTTTTGATATATTTTGCCATATTTTTAGCACTCCACTATGATCCTTTCGGATGTTGTAAAAGAAAACAGATTCGAAATATTTTAAATAAATCGGGCTCCTTTTAAATTTTGTTAATACCACAAAAATCAATTAACTAATGAGCAGTGGCGTTCTTAGGCTACAAAGGGTCTGGGGCTGTACCCAATCCATAGCCCCCAAATAGTTCTTTAATAATTATTATTGAAAAGACAAAAACGTTTCGTTTATCTGCATTTTTTAACTTAGAAGTCTTTCACATTTCCTTAGTTTCTTTTAAAATTTTACTTTCAGCATGTCCTGTTGAGCTTCTATAGATAGTCCGCCCCTATTGGGACTTCCGCCCCCTATTCTGAGGAAATCTTGGAAACGGTTCAAATTTGAATTCAACAAGATTTTAATTAGTTGATAATATTTTTCAAATTTCTACGCTGTTATGTTTCTTAATCTAATCTAATCTAATTCTAATTTTCTTTCCCGGAAAATCTTTCAGCCGTCAAAATATGTCCACGTTTTTCAAATTTTCCTCTCTTTTCGTTTTTTGGGTCTTAAATCTCGACGATCCATGCTCTGGGTTATGGATGAGCCAAATTTAATATTTCCCGGGCAGTAAAGTTCGCGTAGTTTTTTCGCTGTGTTGTGTATGTATTTTTAGTGAGGTTAAGTATTATTGCAGTGATTATTTCTCTGAAGAGCTTTTTTGGTGTGAAAACTGGACGTATGTATTGTTAAAATTGAATTTAATCCAAGTGGATAAGATAAGTGGTCCATTGTTTGTTCATCTTTCAGATTTTATGGGTTCTGCAATAGGGAGTGCACCTTAACCACCGTACCGCAATCTTTACAGAGGTGGATAAAAATTCAGTACATACTTATTTCTAACAAATCTAACTTATAACTAATTCCAGATAGTTTCTGAGAACGCAGGACTCCCAAGACGGCACGGCATTCACGACAGCAAAATTTTGAGTAGATCTCCGGTTGAATTTTTAATATGTAATCTTCAATAACTGATTTCAGACTTAATCCAGACTTTTATGCATTTATGTAAAACAAAAAAACAAAAAACAGGAAACATTTTTCTTGTTTTCATTCTCTGGAAAATTAAAAATTTTGATCTTTTACCCCTTTCTATTCAGGCAATCTTACTTTAAGTATGTTGCAAAAACTGAATATCGTTCAAAGAGAGGAGTAAAATTTGTTATTGAAAAAAATAGATAGATAGGCAGCAAATTTTGACTTTTTTTCCAGCATCAGAATAAGTCCAAAATATTAACTGATCGAGAATACTATACAACCAAAAATCGAATGTGTGTGACATGTGGTCATACACTGCTGGAAATATTTATTGTAACAGTTATCACTTTTTAAATATAGAATTTTGTATCACTATATAAAAATATTGCTTAATACAGTATCCCGAAAATTAATGTCAAAATTAGAAGAAGTGATAGAGTACGTCTCGATAGTGAAAAAGTTTGTAACAACAGCATATGCATTACCTTAAAAGCTATATGTTCGGACACCAACTTAATGTAACCAGTTGCGAAATTTCCGTTATAAATTTTGTATCTTTACATTAATACAATCGCCATTTTCTTTAATTTTTTTTTTTACTTTTCCTGTTACTTAGCTATAATTTGATGGAATTTCAAGAAATTTCAAAATTTTTAAAATTAGTGGTATTGAACTAAAATAAAATGATTCCATCTACTATGAAAGAAATGCAGAATTCAAAAGCACCCAAAGAATGTCTGAATCTCATAAGCACCCTTCCAGATCGACTGTTCGCAGTTATTAAAATAAAAGGCAATGTAACAAAATTCTAATTTTTTTTAAACATGTCCGAATTCATAATAGATTGAAATAATTTTCTTTCAGCTCAATATTACTAACTTTAAAAATCTTAAGACTTCCCGCAATTCCACCAAATTATAGCTAACTAACAAGGAAAGTAAATAAACTGGGTTTGACTGGTCTACCCTTACTGCCAACTCCCCATTTGGCCATTTTGTCTTGTTTTTCAAAATTAAATTGTTATAAAAAAACCGCCACTTCAAATTTTTTTCAAACCTTATCAGGAGCTCATTTTTTGTTTTCGAGATATTCGAGACGAAAAAAAAGTTCACGAAAGTACGTACACACGCATACAGACATCTCTCTAAAAGGGATGGATTCGGACTTTAGGGATCTCGAAACATGGAGATATGGGTGATTCAATTTGAAAAATCGGACACATTACAATAACTTCCAAATGAGAAGTTAAAAATTTAAAGAAAATGGCTAATATATTAATGTGAAGGTCCAAAATTTATAACCGAAGCTTAGCAACTGGTTACATTAGTGGCGTCTGAACAGATAGTTATTAGAGTAGTATTCCCAGCTGTTTTTAAAACGACTCTAGTTAAAATTTCGAGCGTCCTTTTTAGAAAAAAGCCTAAGTTTTTTAGTTGACACCCAACGTATTTGATTTCAAAGTAGGAAAATAGCTGACATCCTCCGGATTCAAAGGAATTCTTTGTAACCCTTCTCATCCCCGTAGAGGTTACGGACCACTACAAAAACTACTATTTAAAATTTTGTAAACCTTTTGAATAAACCCTTGGAAATTTTGACAAATTTTCAACAAATTTTCTTACTTACTTTACTATTAATATGCATTTCTGAAATACCATAAATTAAACCAAATTTTTTTATCATCCCCCTCATCGCCTTTAAAGTGGCAACTGATGCAATAATTATTTCCAGTTGTGTAAGTTGTCAGTCAAACACTTACTTCGTACTTAAAAACTTTCATCCCGAAATAATTGAATGAATTTCGTACTCTTTTTAAGTACAATCGCAATACTCTCCTGCTTTAAAACTTTTTCACTAATGAAAATGGACTTTTCCATATCTCAAGTACTCTCACCAAACAGAATAAAGATGTGGTAGATAAATGATGGTAATTGAATGAAAAGTTGACCATTTTACATTGTCCGGCACTTCATTAAACTTTTCAACAATGATACTACTCCCAAATGCCCAGCTCTGCTGTCACCTCTTAATTAATGGATGAGAGAGTGCCAATGTAACAAGGAGCATTCGATGTAAAATTTGAAAAGTTAACGCAAAAGTGCTAACAAATAGCCACGTTCAATTACTGCGGGCATAGATAAGATAGAAAGGCCCATTAATGACTACCCACACACCAGTCCAGTACCACAGCATGGTGGATTTCCTGGGGCAATATCAGCTATAAGGAGGGCTCTGGACAGTCTCATTTGTTCGCGGAGGTGACTTCAGTGGGTTATCAATATTTGATTAACATCAACTTCAAATTAAATCCATATTACCACGTTTGCTCCTCATTTCACTTATAATTGCCCCGTTGATAACGCTACTTACAATTAGAACAGTGTTGTCACTCCTGCTGTCAACGGATAATGGCTAAAGTGCATAAGGAGTACTTTCGCTAATTGAACGTATTATATGTAATTTATCGCGTCACTACTGGAAATAAACGGAAAACGAGAAGGAGGAACATGTGATTCGTTGAACACAAGAATCGCTTGTTCAAAAAGCCCGGGATTTTATATAGAAGCTCTTACCGTGCTATTTGTAGTCAGCCGATTTCGCTATTATCACAGCTGTTCGACGCACGGTATGTGATCAATCATTTTGGGTGGAATTAAGAGATTTATATTGCGCGGCAAGAATGGATTCAATCAACTTGTACAAATGTGGCTCTTTTATGGCAGCCACTTTACGACATCAAAGACTTTTTCCTTATTGCCGCCAAGAAATGGTTACAAGAAGTTTCGGTACGTTGGCTACCCGATTACAGTAATCAGTGGATTACAAAATCGCGATATAAATTTATTGTAAACAACGATACTTTAAAACTGGGATACATGCTGAAAATAGCAAATAACTTTTTAAAATAAATTTTTATGATAAGATCAGGGCATACAAAATTATGGGACAGTTCATGTAAAATTTCGCAGTGGTGGTTGCACGACTATCTAAAAAAACTTTTATTTCTGCGTACATCCTGCTTTTGGTCTTTTTTTGCATATACATAACTTTAAAAATAGCAAAATATTCCTATTACGTTTATACAATATAAGTCCTCAAATGCAGCCGTCACACAATATGGAACCTAATATTCTCCACCTACAAACAGTAGGTCTACTTAGTTGGATAGTTTTGAAAATTGTTTTCGACTTTGATCAAAATCGACACCATTTGCATCAACATTGCACCACATTCTTTCAACAGGATTCTAGTGAAAAGTATCCTTCTCGAAGAAGTCTTGGATTTTTGAAGCGATAAACTCTTCCAAGGGCTGAATTATATAGAGACTCTGTATCTGAACATTTCCTAACGCAAGAATGACTCCAAAATTTGGAAAAGGTAACAATTTATTGGGGGGATATCTGGGAAATGGGAAAGTTGAGGAAGAATTTCGTAACACAACCCTGAAAATTTCTATACAGTAATTTGTGAATTATTAGGTATCGTATTATCATGAAGGAGGATGGGTTCATAGTGATTGACCAATGTAGGTTGTTTAGGAACAGCAACGTACAGCATCAATTATTTCTTTTGATTGATGGAAGCATACCCTCTGCATACCTTCTGTGGGTATAAGGAATGTTTAGGGCATGTTTTAAGGCTTAGTGTTTATCGAGCCAATCTCCGCTTCGTTTCCTGCAGGGTACGAAAAACACAACCCGTGAGTTACTCACGGGTTTTAACTGTACACATGCGTAAGAAAAAAATGGAAAAACCTACGAGAAAAAGGTGGAGATGCCTTCTACACGTTACTACTATAATAAATTGCAATAGTTGTAGGGCGAGGAGGTGTTCAAAAATTTAGTTAAAAGGTGAACGGGCTAGAGAGGATATCAGTACGTTTGTGGTATCACATAAAAGGAGGAGATAATACTATTTAGTAGTTGAAGGGCAAGTGGGTGTTCAAAGACGCTATTAAAACTTCCAACTGCGTTTTTGAACACCCCCTCGTCCATGGACTACTACATTTTATTTTACTACCTTCTAGGGAATGCATCTCACCTCACTTTCATTTGAGACCACACACATATCGACATATTGTGTAGTTCCCGAGATATCACCCCTTCTACCTTTCAACAGCGCTTTTGAACACCCCCTCGCCCATCAGCTACTAAATTTTATTATGGTATCGTATGGCGGTTGTTTCCTCCTCTCACACACGTACTGATATCGTGTCTAGTTCCCGAGATATTAGCCCGTCCACCTTTCAACTGCATTTTTAACACCTATAGCTGCTACAATTGACGGTGTATCGTGTGGAGGTTATCTCTGCCTTTCATTTGAGACCACACACATATTTTACCTAGTTCTCGAAATATCAGTGCTATAGTTCACATCACTAGCGTTCGATGGTTTAGTGGTTTACATCACTAGATGAACTCGCTCTCGAAGTTCATTAGAGTAAAGTACATGAGTAAAATAGCGCAATCACGTGTGACAAAAATACCACATATGGGTGCAAAATTTGTATTGCACTCTGTGTTAAATTTGTTTGACTCATGGGCGTGTTTATTTCGTTGCGAGCTTAATAAAACAACTCGTGTGCGTATATGTGCAATAGCATTATGGGCTTTTTAAAAGCACATGTGCCATTAAAACCACTGATCAACTACTTAAACGATTAAAGCACATGGCTAACCAGGTCATGTGCTAAGAATATTAAAAGAGCTGTGAGCCTTTTATGTGCATATAAAGGAAATCTGCTTTCCTGATGTCAAGAATGAGGGGTAAATTTCAAAGGGATTAATCCTCTAATTTTCGTTCAGCTTATGCGAAACTCATTTCTAGAGCGTTTTATATTTTTCCAGCCATGGCAAGATGCCTGTCAATTTTTCAGATGCACCTAATTTTACTAAAAGATATTTTTCTGTAGTTCGTTTTAACAACAGTTTCCAAGTGATCGTTATCATTGTCTGTTCCTGTTAAAAACGAATGACTTAAGCTGCACTTTTTTAGCAACAGAGTACAAATCAACTCGGTTATTTTACAGAGTTATAAAGCTCATTGGGTTATTTAAGTATTCTATGAGAAAATAGATAGCGCTTATTGAAAGCTTTTGTGTTTAAAAGTTAAACGGAACTATAGTGTCGGCGTGAGCTATGACTTGCTGTCGTGACACTGCTTTCAGAATTTCGTATATAGTGCAATTGAGCCCTTATGGGGGTTTTAACTTCAACTACAATTTTAGTATTTACAAATAACCTTAAAGTAGTTTTAAATATTGTTTTGCATGCATTTATATCTGACCTAGTTAACGAGTGTATGTTGGACCTCAGACATCGCGTTTTGCAATGTCAAAGGCTCATGTTTTACTCCCAGTAAGTTCAGAAATATTAAATCAAATAACATCTTTTGGTTTCCAAATTGTAATTTCACGAAGACGTTAAATGGAATATCAATACGACCGCTATGTCCTAGCAGAATAACATGTATTTGGAAGAAACTACCACCTCTGTTCTTGCGTCTGATTTTGAACCACAGACATTTCTTGACCAAGTCCTAGCACTTTCTTGTCAATGAAATTTTGCATAAAATGCATATCAGAACTTGCATTGATTAACCAATTAATTTGATGGCAGTATTTACAACTGCAATAACGTCTCGAGTGATAATGAAGGTTGAAGGAAAGCACTTATTCCTTCATCGAACAAGTTAAGTAGAACACAAACTGATGTTTGATGACTACTTCGGATATTCTGTTGGCACCATTCAACTTTTTAAATTTGCAGACATTTCACCGATTACATCCACAGAAATTCGATATTTTCGGCAAATATTTGGTAACTCTTGAAGGGTATAATTCAGTCTAAAAGGGAAGATAAGATAATGTCTAGGTATTATCCCCGACTGCCTCCTGAAACTAATATTCATGTGGAACAGAGGAAAGATTACCCAATTTTGGTAGTGGCGTTGTGCATGTTGAGGTAACAGTTTGACGTGCATCTGTTGTCATAAGCTAATGATGTTTTCTTGTACGGTAAAGTGTATCTGAAAACAAATATTGTCCTTTCATGGCAGCAGTGATATGCAGGATATTTCTTTGATATTTGTATTTCGGATATATTTGCGCTAAAAGTTGTCTTGAAAATGAGAAAAATACCTTATACCTTTGGTTCTTCTGCTAAAGTGCCAATTAAATTAAGATAGGCATTTCTTGTTTTTATCTTGAAGTTTGTTATGAGACTAATACTGAATTCTAAGGTGTTAGGTTAAATGCTGTTACCATTTATTCTTAGTGTAATTATATAACATTATAAAATTTGTTTTATAATTTGGGTATTAATAGCGAATTGCATAGCACGTTGGCTTCTGATATACATAATATAAAATCCAGAAAAAACAACTTCTTTATAGATTAGTCCAGAGTATCCCAGACATTTGTCAGCTATTATGGAATACAGGGACTTTTCGCACATAATCATCAACCTGATCTATTGTAACACAGTAGCGTGCTTATCTTAATCTATCCAGTATAGTTTATTACTTTTGTTAGTTGGCATTTAAACAGATTATAACTTTCAAAATATGACTTCATATACTAAAATGTAGTTTTTAAAATAATGCATACAAAGGGACAACATCTCCGACTAACCATTGGAATAAATTTGAGGAAAAATTATAATTGACCTTACCAATTCAAAAAAGTGTTCTGTTAACAGCAGTTGCTTTCCTAATGCATCCACCGCGATCGGAAGAGATGTATTATAATCCTCGCCTATCGAATTATCCCAGGTTTAAGCCACTGAAACAGCTTACGATTTTCCTAGGTTTTGTGTTCTAATCCAAATAGGTTATGAGATAGTTTGAAATAACAATAAGATACACTGGATACTTTTTTTTATGTATATAAGAACTTTAATAAACATTATAAATAACAATACACAATGAAGAGTAAAAAAACACGGCACTAGTACAGTTAAAAAATGCACTGGATACATAATAATAATAGTTCATTAAAGTATTCCAAATATTATTTTTACATACAATCCTTCTTCATTTATTTATTTATAGTAACATATTTATTGAAGATTTTTGCTCGCCATTGGTGCAATTCTAAAGGTTGAGTAAAAAAGTTAAGGATAGTAGAATGGCCTGCAGATTTGAAGGTCAGTTGCAAATGTGAAAAAACAAGACGCCGCGGACTATTCAATACATATTTATTAATTTATTTTCTTCACTACATCTAGAGTTTAAGCAAATTACAACTTCTTTTCATGTTTCTGTATGTGAATAAAGCTTGGAAATATATATAAGAAGTTCTTTACACTCTGTAGAGAAAAAATAAAGAGTATGTAGCGAATTGTCCACGTCGTCACATTTTCAACTGACCGTCAAATCTGCAGGTCATCCTACGATCCGCACGCTGTGCACACAGCCTTCAGTATTGCACCAATGGCAAGAAAAAGTTTTTAAAAAAATATATAATAATAAATAAATAAATGAAGGAGGATTGCATAGTTTTAGTACTTTTAGTAACGTTTGTATTGAACAATTTTGTAGAACAGGAAACCTTTCGTTTTAGAATAGAGAAGAAGACAACTCTATAAGGGTTTACCCATTTGCGAAGGTGATCTATAAATTTAACGAAATAAATTGTAAAGAGTTCTGAAATTATTGTGTGAGAGACAGATGCATAGGTATCAAACGATTTTTTAGTCTCCATGTACGCTGTTGGAAATAATTATTGCATCACTTGTCTCTTCTTAATTTTAGGGACAATGACGGATGATGAAATGATTTTGCTTAATATGGGGTGTTCCGGAAATGGATATTAGGCTGAAGTAAAAAGATTTGTTGAGTACTGAAAAGCTATATGAAAAGGAAGAATAATTACTAGCACATTTGAAGGCACTCGAAATTTTCAATTCAAATTTCAAACGCTTTATATAAACCTTATTTAACTTTTTTTTGTAGCGGTTCATAGCCTATGCGAAGATAAAGGGGTTGAAAAGCATTACTTTGAAACTGGAGGATGTCAGCTATCTGCCTATTTTCAAATCAAACTTGAAAATCTTACAGGCTTTATAAAACGCCAGAAATTTTAACTATTTTACCCAAAACGGAAATACATATCCTTTTTTCACACACCTCCTTTACTATCTGAATCAATTCTAATCGCATAAACCTTTTTTCTATGACTTTCTTATGCTAATTTAATAATGTTTACTAAATTGAAAATAATGTCTGCAGTTGTGTACCCCCATCTTAAAGCTACTTGGCTCTCCGACAGCAATAGCTTACTTTTTCAAACACTCGTGAATATCTTAGGCGACGTATTTAAAAACGAGAGCCCACTGTAGTTGTGTGGCGCTACTGTATCCCCTTTTTTATGTACATATAGAGTATCGCTGTTATCAGATCCTCGGGGTACCTGTGAATTTTTATTCATGGTACTGTAACAATTTGTAAGTTTCTTCGTTAGGAATTCTATCTAAAGCTGTTGTTTACATTTAACAGCTGCGTATAAGAGATTGGGACAAATTTATTCTGCTAATTAGTGATTTTATCAAAATTATCTTTATCTTTGTTATGAATTACTTACTTAACTTGCATGCCAGCTGTTCGTAATGCTTTTTTCTATTTGACTTAGATATTTTCTTATATTGATAGTTAACTTTTAGTTAGCTTTCGATGGTGAAACTAGAATCTTTTACGAAATGTGTTAAGCCATACAAAGGGAATGCTCCGAGCTTTTAAGTATTGATTGTCAAACCATCGTTTTTTGTAAGATTACCCAAAAACAACGTTTCTTTGTAGATTTTTTTAATAGGATCGGGCTAAATTTTCAATCCCCATTATCATAGGTTCCCAATTTAAATAAAGTAACTTTCTGTCTGTATAATTCAGGATCTAGTTTAGCTTGGGAAATAATAATTTGCAAACTTCATTTCGATCGCGAAAATTATTTGAAATGATTAACAGATTTGCTGCTAGCTTCTCTAGAAAACCTTTCGTGAGAAAAATATATGAAAAAATGCATTTAGCAAGAGAGAGCTTAAAAGCTTCACTCCTAAGTGCATGTGGTAATGTGCTTATCTACTTGAAAATTATCAGCTAAATGGGACACAGCATACGGCATAGCACCATAGTCTATAACTGATGTACCATTTCCGCCAGTAAATGTAAAATTACCTTCCGCATCATCACGAGTTCTGTCATTTCATACTTCTATCTCTATATCTGCGCACAGTTCCAGACATTTTTTCCTTTTGTGTTTTGCGTGGTGTCCATAGAATTCCTCGTTTCATGCATTCTATTCTGGCATTCAATAGTACCTAATAAAATTATGGTACTATTATCCAAATCTCCAAAGAAAAAGGTTAACTGGATACTTACGAACATCATTTATCTCCACGGAAAATATATTTAGATTATTATTTAGAAATCGTAGATGGCACACCTAACCATCACTCACTCACTTCCGAGGATATGTAGGTAAATACTCTGATATTTCCCTAACAAGGACAGGTCCTTAATTAAATAAACGCTATGCCAATAATCAAATTTACAAGCAAAAGGAACTTCTGTTTTATTTAACGCCCCTAAGTGTGAAGGTGTGTTTTTCAAATCACCGTCAAAATGCATGTAGACATATGTGATGAGACTTTAAACCTTTAGAACATTGCACAGAATGATAAAATGCATCAAGTGAGGCGCCAGTTTTATTTGTATTTGGGATATTACACTATTAGTGGCGCTTAAGGTCCCAGTTCCGATAAAGTGAAAGTTATCTGAAGGTAAGAGGAAACTTCAAAGTGATAAAAAACAAATAATGGTACAAATTAGCCAGCACCTACTGACCATCATAGTCCGCCACGATTAAATGACTCTCAATCAAAATCTATTTACTATTCGGTGGAGAGAAACGACTGCAGTGAGTAAACAAAACTTAAGCACTAATCATGTGGCGTTATATGATAACATGGCAAGACTATGGACAAGATATGACAGCCCTAATAAGAAGTGTCAATGATGTGCCCATAAATCATAAGAGAACTAGACGGTGTCTATGACCTTTAGCAATCCTAATCCGGGTCGGAGGAGTGAAAGTAATTCCGACATCTATTCGGCGTTGTTATGCAATTCTTCAGTCAGCCATAGATGCAATAATTAATGCTTGCAATCTGTCGCGAATTTGATATGAACCACTGACGCCAGTGATGCCCGTACTATCCAAGGAATTCCCTCCGCCTGTTGTTTGCATTTTGGGCAGATGGTCAGCACTGGACACAAGAGCTTGGACACTTCAATATCACGTTCTTCATTGGGTTCGGTTGTAGCACGTCAAACGTGGACAGAATTCCCTGAAATCAGAGGAAAAATTGTCTCGTCACAGGATTCTGTCTCAACGGGGGTGATCCCCGAGAAGGGTTAATTTCGAGACAATGACTTGACGAAATTCCTAATCCGTCATTTGTCTCTCAATTTAGAGTGATTGACTCGGCCTGACATTTAACTTTATTTATTTACGCTGTTTGTCTCTTTCTGAGATGCTTCGTGCCATTTAAGCCGAAATTTGTGAGCCTTTACGGAGGCCCAGGGCTGTTAATTGAAAACGAACTGACAGCAAAAGGAACGGATCTCAAGCGCTTTGTTAACTTATTAGTCACGACTTATTAGAAGAACAACAAATCAAATTCCCCAGCGAGTACGGATCTGATTGAGGATGGTGTCTTAGATCATCTCGGGAGGTGGTGGTGATGAGAAGAATATGAGGAATTGAAGTTGGATTAACATGAAAAGAACAAGTTACCGTTCGACCGAGTGCCAGTACTGCTTGTCTGCCCGGCTAGGTGTTGCTGGTTCCGAGTTTTTGTCTCACAATAAAATCATTGACCCCGTGACTGCAAAGTTCACTTTTATGAGCGTCCATTTTAGCCTATTTGTGAAGGCATGCAGAGCAGACACCGAAGATGCAGACGAGTTTGCCGTCATTATTAAAGTTTCTCGCCTCTGTGCAAGTAAATTTTACTAAGCAGATTTGATTGCCGGCCAGATAAAAGTCACCTTGCCATTTAAAGTGCGCGTCAAGAGTTGTAATTTCCGAAAGTAGGCAAAGATAAAATTAATGAGATAAGGTAATTGTCGTTTAGGCACTCATAAATGGGCATTTATAGCAGTAATGAGTGTACGAGAAAAACACAATCATGACAAAGTGGATTTCTTACAAATTTGGGAGGTCTAGATGATATTTCTGGTATCACGGAAATTGTCAACCTGACCTTCTTGATGCTTTCTAATATCCTTGCTCTTTTGGGACACTTTCATTCGGATGGCGCCACTAGATCGACTTTCTTTTTGATGCACTTGATTAGTCCCCCTTCAGCACAAACTTCCAAAAGGCACTAAGAAGAATCAATCCTTTGATATTTTTGAACTACACTAAGGGTTCCACCTTGCACTGATTTTATTTTATAGACGGCATATCCCCTCAACAAATGTCCTTGACAACTGAATATAATGCATGTAAACAGAATTCAACTCATCTTTTATTTGATTTAGAGTAAATCCTTTTTTAAAGAATCTTCCAAATTCCACAATATTCAATTTTGTCCATTTTGAAAACCTTCCAAAAACTGCATTAATTGGAATCACTCCTGACGAATAGCTAATAAGCTTGGACTAATGAACTTAAAAAATTGTTTTTTAAGGTATTGCCTAAATTCAAAGAAGACAATTTTTAGGAAAAAAGGTTGGATATTATAGCCAGACAAATGTTGCAAGTAATACAATACAATACAATACAATAATACTTTATTCAATGATGCACAAATGAGTACAAGTCTCGTTGATATGTGCACTAACTCCAATTAATGAAACTTCAAAATGATAACTAAACTTACAAACTAAAAAGAAAGGAGAGAAAAGAAGAAGAAGAAAGATGAGGAAGGTACCTGTATGTTTATAATGTGTATGTATTACACTTTGGCGAAGTAATCAAAGGACGCTCTCTTGAAGTCGCCGGCGGATTGCAGCGCGCGCACCTGAAAAGGTAAACTGTTCCAAATTTTAACGCCATGAACGAAAAAACAGCTAGTACTAAAATGAGTACTATGACGAGGAATTAAAATTTTATTAGTACGTATAGAGGCAGAGAAATTAAGGCACTGAGTCAGATACGCCGGAGTTAGATGGTTAACAATTTTGAACATCATAACCGAAGTTCGAAACCTTAAGTAGCTGCTTAAAGTGCATCCGAGTATAGTTTTAGCAAAATCCGGAATATGGTCAAAGCGGAAAAAGCCATATACATATCTAGCACATGAATTGTAAGCTACATTGAGCTTAGCACGGCAAGTACTATTGAGATTACAACATAAAACATCGGCATAAGTAATGTAAGGAATTAATAAAGTTTTAACGAGCCGCATACGAATATCACGAGGTGTATATGCGGAGTGTACCCATAAACTACTGTAGTACTCCTTTTACTAATACATTTTTTTATTGCTCAGTAATTCGAGAATTGTGTATCTTCCAGAACGGACTGCTACTATTAACCCTGGCAGGACACAAGCGATGATCTTCACTAGGAAGGATCTAGAATTTGAATCAAGCTCTTTGGATCTAAAAGCAACGTTTCTAGGAACGCCAAACACTTGGGGGCATACCTGATTTCGAGGGTTTTCAGGTCAACACCATATTGATGAAAATATCAGGAAAATCAGCACACAGGATATATACAATAGTACTTAGGCTGGCGGTCTTAAGCATGCCAGGTTACCTTTAGCCCGCAACTGAATAGAGTACGAATGATGGCGTGCATAGGGATTACGGGGGCTTTCACCAAACCTACATCTGTGCTAGAAATTCTGCTGGGATGCTGGGGCTGCTACTACTGAACCTCTTTGTGAAGAAGATGGCAGTAGAGATGGAACTTAGGATGCGTAGGGACAGCATATTGTACTCGCCAGGGACTGAGTATGAGCACAGGAAATTCGTGGACCACGTACACTGAAAGAAAAAGCAATGTGTAGTATGCTCACGGGCTATGACCCGATAATTGTGACTTTTGGAGATATAAATTGTTATTCTTGGGCTTACAATAATTGCTTTTCGTAAAACAACACATAGCTGTTAAGTATTCTCTATGATTCCAAGGGTATTCTCTATGATTCCAAGGATCTCTTTGCTGTTGCTGTCCCGAAAACGCACACAAAATTGAAAGCCCT
>QYTT01077991.1:620-10679 GCA_006980735.1 Dasypogon diadema | reverse complement strand
CAGAGAAGGAGCGGAACACCAGAAGAAATCCCATTAAGCTTAGGTGAAGCCAACAATTTTCTGAATGTGTGCGTGTTTGACAGCTTGGGCCCAGAAATTTTCCATACAAAATCTGCTGGGTTAACCCAAACTGTCAATTTTTACACTGTAAAGTGGACCGAAATTTCTACGTGCTAGTAAGCAAATTGGCTTCACTTTTGCCTCGTTGTTTCCGCTCCTTTTCCGTTGTATGCTCGAAGGCTTCCAGCCTCCGGGTCTCCAGGTAGAGAGAATATTCATATGTCAATTTTTTCTACACCATATGGCCATATGGGGATCTGGAGACAACAGATGCAAAGTATGGCCAAACGGTAAACGAAACAAATCAAAAGAGGAAATACGAAAAAAAACACCAAACAAAGGCCTGGTTTATTTTCAGTGCGAAACGTTGACAATAAAACCTCAAACGAAATCATGTCAGTAGCAGAGTGTAAACGTTCTCCATAATTTCAAAATAACCTAGTCAAAATTACGTAATTTTAACCGTAGTGTAAACATGTTATAAATTAAATTTGTTGATTATATTGAGTTTGGAAAATATATAATAAAAATAAATTTTTAATCCACTGTAAATATACCGCTTAGCAAACCCAACTTTCATCCAATCTTCGAACCAATATGCACTGAACAAGATTATCCAGAAACATCAATTAATGAGTCGAGTGTACGGTGTGCGTACGCCATTTGTATAAACAAAACAAAAGGGTTGCCATCGCCACCATAAACAATTCTAAACTGTCAAAACTAATGCCATTTTGTTGTAATTTAGGATAAATACTTTTAGTTTTTGACCACAGTTTACAAAAAACAATGAAGAGAACTTGTTAAAAGTGTGATCTCGTGCTTGTTTTTGGCGTTTTTAAGTGATGTGTAACAAAAAGATTTGCTTAATTACCATGAAAAGTGAGTGGAATGAAAATGGGTAAAGTGGAAAAGTCATTAAAGCTTGAAACTTACATAACTCGCCGAAAATTAAATCCAAGTCAAGAGGATAATGAAAAGAAAAGTCGCAAGGATTCAATCAGGAGGGTAATTGATTTTCTTTACGCTAAGTTTCATTAATTTTTCAGAGGAAAATTTTCGTGTGCAAAAGCCGCTGTGATGAACATGGACGCACCATTGTCTCTCTTCTTTTGTACGATTTGATTTAAAAATAGCACCGAAGCGCAATTGTTCAGATTCTTGTGCTCCTAATTGATTTTGTAAACAAAATTTAATATGTTTCTGAGGATGATATTTCGTATTTCTCCAGGGGGGCGGCTTTTTTGGAAATGTGAATGTGGTTTCAGTTCTAGATAGAAATAAGAAGGAAAAGGAGAGACACGTTTTGAATTAATTAACTTGGGAGAGTTTTTTCCCCTATAAAAGGACGCAAAAAAAGCGTTGAGTGATGGAAGCAGTTTAAAACGTGTCCCGGTGTGCCATAGAATCTCTGCATGTATAAAAACGTGTTTTACGTTGGTCACATATTGATTCTTGGAGAAAGGAGCTTGCTCCTCACACGTTTTAAGCGATTGATGATTACTTTCTTAATAAGAAAGCTATAAACGTGATTTTTTCATCTAAACTGCAATTTTTACTCCTGCCTACAACAGGAAGTCGTTTTTAGGTTAACATTACACTGGGTAAAAATTTTCTTGGCTACATTGAAAAACGGAATTTTAGTAGGAGAATAAGCTTTGCAAGACAAAAACGCAACAATTTTGGGCAACGAATAGCTGTTACTTCCCACTTCATCCGAGAGAAATACGAAATGAGTCCGTAAATGTAAACCACTAAAAATATTACATCCTAATTCCTTTTCTTCTCTTCCTATTTTCCTTAAGGCTGCAATTTGGAAAAACCTTTTCTTAGTGGGTATCTGCATTATAAAAGGAACGTACCCTGCAAATTTCAAATTTCTGGGGCCATTATATAAGAAGGCAGCTTATGGACTCAAAATCCATACAAATCTGGGTTAAGTAGCAATGGTTGAGGCAATTCTGTTGACGAGTACGTGACATGCACGGACGCTTCCTTGTTGAGTCGCCCGCCACAGACACTCCGGCATTGGGCGTGATTGCAAAGATAACTAGCATAGTAATCTACATTTTACCGCCAATTACAACGGCATTCAAACTTCTGCGTCACTGTCTTACCGGGACCATACACGGGAGACGGATTTGTCAAGGTTGTTTGCGGACATTGACTGCAAATAAGTCTTCAAACATTATTATGTTCTGAAGTTTTAAATATGCCACAGTCCATTATTTGGAACGGTCATTTTCTTTATATTATGCTGAGAATATGACAGTCACGTCCAAACTGAAATTCTTCAAGCAAAATTTGTCAAACAAGGCCGCATACAAGTAAATTTTATCTCAAGCAAATGCCCACGCCTCTAAATATCAAGAATTTTAGATTTCCCTCTAATTTTTCGTCAAACACGAAAACCGGCCAAATCTCCTACATTTGCGAACAAATTTGACAAATATGTTTCTCGTGTATGGTCTCGGTTATGCATCCAAACCTTTTGTCACACATCCACCGGCAGGTTCAGAGGGTTTGCTCACTCTGCGGTGGGGAGAGTACTCTGTTCCACAGGTACTTTACTTGCCTAGTGTTGGGTGACCTGATGGATCTGGTTGGCCGTATGTGCAAGCTAGTCCACCCGCCATTCGGCATCACCAGGACATCGTTTCTGCTGGGGCCAAGGATCTGCAATGGGGTGAACCGCTTAGTCAACTTTATGCTGACGCTAGCCAAGTCCACGATTCACCTTTATTGCTTGAGGGTGGAGAGTGGGTATCACACCACTGACACAGTAAACGAACACACACGGGAGCAGGAAGCAGCGTCCATGAAATTAGCGATAAAAGAGCGTAAGGCATGTAACATTATGCCTGTGCTCCAGAGAATCGATTTTAGACGTAACCATCTTGTCGCCAATAAGCTTGAGTCTTCTTTTGGACTTTATCCAAGATGGACAATGCAGTGCGTGCTGCACCTGCCCAAATGCGTGAATTAAATTCAAGTCTTCTAGATGAACCCTAGGTCAAATGGGGTAAAGTATTTCTTGCATCGCTGTAGGAAGCCCAGGCACTTCATAGCATTCTTTTCAGTAGCAAAGATGTGCTCCGTCCAACTAAGATTATTGCATACCTGAACTCCTAAGATGTTCAAGTTATGAGAGTTTGAAATGCTCACTCCATTGACATAGGGGGATGGTGGGGAAGTTTGGATTTGTTTGAGAGAGATCAGACAGCTTTGGGTTTTTGATGCATTAAACTCAACACGATTCGCCCTACCCTAAGTGAGGATTTTCTCAATGTCGTTAAGCGATTCAATCATGCGTGTTTGATTATTATCAGTGGCATTACCACGAGAGTCACCAACTGATTCAAATGAGTACGCAAAAACAAGGGAACGTTCAGAAGGGCAACTTCCAATTAGGGTCCGGGGGCTTTTCACACATCGAGGTTCGCAAACTCCTCCCACGTGCAGGAATGGAGTGGCTATTGATTATACTTGCACAGAGAGAGTGATGGTGCTACCTGAATGCCAGAAGAGAGATGCGAGTTTGAAGCGAAATTTGAAGCCAGTAGATTGCCCTATCCAACGAGTCCATATAAATATTCCCATCATGAATGAGGGGTGATATTGAAGAGGGGCTGAAGTTGTTCTTCACAGACTTCATAAACAACCAAAAACCTTTGCTGCCTTTGGGACATACAAACGCTCTTCTTCTTTTTGGCCTTGTAGCCTTTTAGGCCAACTTTTACGAGCCCTCTTGTTATTGTCCTAGTGCTAATTGGTCGACCAATTTCCTCAGCATGTAACGTTTAAATTAAATTATACTAAAACTACTCCGTATATACTAATTCCTCCTAACAAAAAATTTGAAATTTTATATCGTTGCAGGTTTCATTAATTTTAAGAAAATGTGAAGCTCTCAGGACGCCCGAAGAGAATAGCTTGCTGGAATCTTTTTCTGATGTGGCTCGGCAAATATCTAAACGAAAAGAGCGAATTCAACTGTATAAAGAGCGCGTTGTGGAAAAAGAGGATGCAATTGAAATCATCGAGAGGAAGGCTGAAAAACTTGCGGAAATTATATCACGAGCAAAACACTTAGTATGCTACACAGGAGCAGGTATCAGTACATCGGCACGTATTCCAGATTACCGGGGGAGTCAAGGCATTTGGACGCTCTTACAACAGGGCAAGGATATCGGTCAGCACGATTTATCCCTTGCCGATCCTACTTACACCCATATGGCTCTTTATGAGTTGCACAGGAGAAAAATGCTCCGATTCGTCGTCTCTCAAAATTGTGATGGACTACATTTGCGGGCGGGATTGCCCAAAAGTTCGTTATCCGAAGTTCATGGCAACATGTATATTGAAGCCTGTAAGAATTGTAAGCCAAATATAGAATATTGGCGGGTATTTGATACGACTGAGTTGACAGCGCGTTTCTATCACAAGACAAACAGGAGGTGCCATTTCTGTGGCAAGCCTTTAACAGACACAATAGTGCATTTCGGTGAACGAGGCAGCTTAAGATGGCCCCTGAATTGGGCAGGCGCTTGCAGTAATGCTGAGAAGGCGGATGTTATTCTTTGCTTAGGCTCTAGTCTTAAGGTATTAAGGAAATACTCATGGTTGTGGCAAATGGACAAATCACAGAAGAAGCGCGCAAAAATTTGCATTGTAAATTTGCAATGGACCCCTAAAGATAAACTGGCAGCTGTAAAGATAAATGGCAAATGTGACGAAGTAATGCGTTTAGTTATGAAAAATTTAAATATTAAAGTGCCGCGGTATGATAGAAGGCATGACCCGATATTCGCCCACGCAACACTTCTTTGTCCTGAGGAACTGCACACTGTGTCTCAGCCCATGTTAAAAATTCAAAAAGAAATTAAAACAGACGATGATGAAAACACAAAGCAGTCTGCTTTTGTAGATAGCGAACAAATTCTTAAATGTAATTCGGATTTAGAGAAAAAATCAATTAATAATCATTTCGGTATATGCGGCAGGAAATTAGTTAGTCCTTCCCGGGAGGACAGAGGGCTACTGGTAAAGAACAAAAAGCCACCAATTTTTTCTCCAATCAAGAGTGTACCGTACATCAAAACAAACCTAAACTCTAGGCATTTAATACAATTAGAAGATAGTTGTTCAAGCAGTATTGAAAGTGATGATGTCCAAGATGGCGAAAGCAGTTTAGATGAGGAACCTTTCAGGAAATTCCCTGATCGTGACGGTATCTGTAAGGTGGACTACAATGCAGAAAAGCCTTCAAATGAAAGTGGCAAGCTAGATGCTTCCGGATGTGAAAACAATTCTCTGAAAGAGACAAATAGATGCATGCAAAAGTTAGCAGTAATGGGAATTGCTGAAAACCCCATAAAAGCAGAAGAAGAATCCACAAAAGGTGAACAAAAGGTAATTGAAGAAGTGGGAAGTGAAAATGCACATGAACGTAATTCTTCTTATCTTCCTTGTGACGAACGACTAAAATCATCGAAAGAGTCTTGCATTAATCCTCCAGTAAATAAATTGACTCATGTTAAAAATCTTAACGAATATGTAAACCAGTTTAGTAGTAATCTTCACCAAACGTCGCAGCTATTTTCCAACTTTGAAGTCCGGACCGATTGCCTTAAAAAGGAGTCATTATTCTCAGATTACATTCAAAACGGTTGCGAAGTGATTGCCAAAAAACAAATAAAAGAAAACTTATCTGATCTAACAATTCATTCCACCACACGCCCCAATGGAACTATGCAGACTGATGATAGATATAAAGCAGATGAAAACATTTCTCCATTAAACTCGAAAATTAATCCAAATCCAGGGGCTCCTCTTTTTGAAAGTAACAAATGGCTTCGGAAGGAAAACTGTGATCATTCAGAAGCTCTCGATCTCAGTAGGCCAAATTCGGCTGCTAATTCCAAGCAATTGTATCCAACTGTTGGAAGTATTTGGAAAAGAACTGCTTCAAAAGTGGTTAATTCTTCCTCCAGCACTTCAATTTTCTCCCAAGGTTGCAGTAGTATGACCAGGAATTTAGGGAATACTGCCGAAAAGTGGAGAAATTCAGCTGATGTGGCACTTGATTTAACGCATTATAGTAAGTACAGCGGGGAACGTAATTTTAGTTCACCGCAGAAAGACTGTGATAATAAGAAATCCCCATTAGATTTAACAATTGAAGGTTCCAAGAAGAATTTACCTTCATTCCAGGCTACTGAATGCGTCACGGCGCAGGTAAACGCCAAACAAGAGATTTCCGATAGCAAATACATCACACCAATAGCTAGGACTAAATCAAACTGTGATAATAGAACTGATGATAATTTACCGAACAGTATATGCAAAATTTCTACTCAGGGCACAGATAATAGTGCCCATTTTAAATCAGAACAGGAAGCGCATCACGTTGACTGCAAATCTGCAAAAGATATCTGCCTGGAGAAAGCTGCACCTGCCGGTGGTGCTGAAGAGCTCTACAAAACCGTTCTCGATTACTGCAAAGCCATAGAAGGTAAATTGCCTTTTTGGTACGACGTAAGGTATGCCTATTCCGGACTTCACAGCATTATTTTGCCCCCACCTCCAGAAATTAATCTTTGGAGCTCTCAGGTCGTTCCAATTTTCAAAATGAATCGAAAAGAAGCGGAATGCGAATTTTGCTTTGACAACTATGCCGAGTTCACATGTCAATTTTACAAGAAAATCACTCCGGAATTTTCGGTGAAAAAGTTTCGCCGCGGGCAACTCATAGTATGTGAATGCTGTGACTATTCGGATAACGAGGGTGAGAATGGGTCCGACATAACTGCCAAAAAGTGTGAAAAACGTGCCAAACTAGATATTCCTGGATTTAAGGAAAAAGAGCCAATTAAAGTGCAAGCGGGATGGTATGGCAAGGGATACCGGAAAAATTTCCGCAAGAAGAGAAAGTAGATATGCCCTTTTAAGTCTTAATTTAATTGTATTCTTTTTTTATATGTCTGCAACTGTTTTTATGCGTGAATGTAAATGTCCAAAACTATATTTTTAACTGGAGCAACGAATATTTCCTTGCCAGTTATACTAAACTCTGTCTGTTGTAATAGAAATTATTTTTGTTCCTTTTTTATTAACAGATAATTTTATTTCTAGGTTTAAGCCAGTATAAGTGATTGTAAGATTTATAAATAAAATTTAATTTAATTCAGAAGATTCCCATTTCAAGAATTTCAATCCTAACATTTCATATATAGGTTTTCGAGGTCGCTGATTGCGAGTCCAGAGTCGGATTTTTTAAATTCAAAATGGCGGATCCAATATGGTGGACAAGATTTTCTAAACGTCAATGGTGACGTTGGGAAAATGACGGATATATATGATTTTGGAGCTGATGATTACGAATTTGACGTTAACGCTTAAGAATTCAACATAGCGGATCAAATATGGCGGTCGTTAATGTTAACTTTTTCCAGAGTTTCTCGATCATCATAAAAATAAGTCCCTATGGTTTTTTGGAGGTCGCTGACTTCGAATCTGGAGCTAAATTTTGGAGATTCAAAATGGCGGGTCCAATATGACAGGCATATATGGCTTTGACTTGTGTTATTTATATATCACCCACCATGCAGAGATATATGTATGCTAGAAAATCATCAAGCAGAGGACCAAACCGAAGAAATATATACTTGGCCTTTTTTGAAGTAATCTAGACGAAGATGAGAACAAGGAATTAAATAAAACTATTTCATGTATAGCCCCAAAAAAATATTTGATTATTATTGTACGATTACGAATATAACAATAAATTTCGTACAACCGTTGCATTCACCTACCACTGCGAGGGATTGGGTTTGCATAAGTCCCATTATTAAAAATTATTGTAGGCTTCTTAAAGCTGAGTATATTCGAGCGCTGAGTCGACTTTCGAAGTCGTAATTTTTAAAAATCCTCTGAGCATGACTTAAAATAATTTTTGCCTCATTCTTGGCTGATTCCGTCTGCTCCTTAATAAGAAGCATAGCAAGTTCATAGTGTGCAAATGCCGATAAGTGCACATCTTCGCTTGTGTTTTCACGTTTTTCTATACAATTTCGAAATGCTTCCTTTGCTGCTTCAAAATTTTTCAATTGTACATGACATGAGCCGATTATTAAATTTGCAACTCCCACCGAGGGTTCAATAATAGGTTCATCTGTTGCTGAGCAATCTGTGTAAAAATTATCACTTTAAATTTTAGAATGTATATAATAACGAATAAATTACCTGTTATTATGTTAAGTAGGACATCTTTGCTACAGCTGTACAGAGTATTCCATAAAAAAAGCATTTCATATACAAAAAATTTAAAGTAGCCCATACTGAGCTTTTCGACCTGATCTTTCGAGGATGGAAGTTTATCTAATCGTCTTAAAATAAACTTGTCTATTTGGCTTTCCTAAAAGTACAGTTAATTATGAATACTTTAGTCTGTATCGCAATTAAAACTACAATCAATGGCGCAAAATAAAATAATAGAAGGTTAAAATAAATACAGCAAGTATATTTAAGAATCAAATCAAACCACTACACCGCAATCGTTTCACATCTATAGATGTCTCCATATAATAATAAAAATGCAAGGCAAAGGAAAAGAACCTATTTACTACGTTTACTATTTGCATAACAGCAGAACCTCTAACAAAGCCGATGTATCGGCACACGGACAGCAAAAATCTTAAGAAAATTAACGCGTTAACGCGTTGGACGAGTATATACGTCACATAACAACGCAAATGTGATGCGTTTGACGAGTATACTCGTTTTATGAAAGAAAGGCAAAAATTGGAAAACAATATCGTTTAAGGGGAGGAGTAATATTTATTCAGGGACTATACTTCTAAAGTGTACCATGGCGGCGCTAGGGTCATTTGAAAGTGAATTTCCAAAAAATTGTTTTTCCAATAAGTTTTTTAATTATTGAGGGATCTACCAGGTGTGGCGGTTAATAATCCTTAATTTTTTTAAAAATAAAACACGTTTAATTTGCGAGTAGTGTAAAAAATATTTTATTCAAAGTATTTGTCATCACTTGCTATACACTTCTGCCACCTATCAGGTAATTTGCGGATTCCCTCCCAGAAAAGCCGTTCACCCCTTGACGCGATCCAGTCATCGAGGCATTTTTCGACTTCTCCGTAATTGCTGAAGTGCTGCATGGAAAGTGCTGATAAAAACAAGCAGTAGTCGGATGGGGCCAAATCTGGTGAGTATGGCCGGAGGGTGGGCCAAAAGTTCCCAACCAAGTAGAGATATGGTGTCTTTGACCGTTTTCGCCGTATGCAATGTGGTGTTTTCGTATGCAAGATTACTTTCCCGTGTCTTCTGGCCCGATCTGTTCGCTTTTCGATCAGTGCATGGTTCAAACTGATCATTTGCTGTCTGTAGTCATCGGTATTCACTGTTTCACCTGGTTTCAGAAGTTTGTGGTACACGACACCCTTCTGATCTCTCGGCCAATTGTTTTTGTGTTTGGAAATCATCTTCATCCAACAGTGCTTGCAGTTCGGGGTCTTCGAATTTTCTAGGTTGACCTGTGCGTTCTTTGTCCTTTAAGTCGAAATCTCCACTTTTACATCTCCTAAACCAGCGCATAAAAGTGTCTTGAGGTGGGAGATTGTTACCGTAGGTAACAACGACGAGTATACAATGGCTTTCACTTGCGTTTTTCTTTTGATTAAATAAGAAAAGCAATACGTGCCGCAAGTGCTCCTTATTTGGCTCGAAACTCGACATCTTTAACGCACAAAAAAATATGACACTATCTCAAAACCGATCAAACAACAATGGCGTTTTGAAAGGTAGTGCCATAGGGAAAAAATGTCATAGGGGATGATATTAGGTCTGTTTAATGAGGCAAACTGGATTTTTCCAGGAGACCTCGGTCCACTTTCTGTGTTCAATAACGCTTCGAAATGGACCGAAGTTTCCCAGGAATGTGTTCATTGACGGCTGCCAGATTTAGTCTCGGTCAACTTTTCC
>QYTT01077986.1:0-21393 GCA_006980735.1 Dasypogon diadema | reverse complement strand
CTTGACTTATTGGCATTAGGCGTGAAAAATTCGTTTAAGATTAAAACATTTGATATTTGGTATACATTGAGAGATATTTTAATTGCTTGTAATATTGTTTGATTCCGATGTGGAGCCATTTCAGCTCGACGACGCAAATTAGTAGGAGTATTTTTAAACTGTGCTAATCAGGATCAACTTGCAATCAATTTTCTTCTAGCATGTTCAGAACTATTCCGAATTAGCTCCTCCTCTCAACTCTCAACCATCCAGCCAACTTTTACTTAAAACAGAACCCACGGTGACCTTGAATGAATTAAGCGGTGATAAAGTACACCACATTTTTTATTAGCACAACTACAACTGCGATTAACCAGCATCCTTTAGGCAAGATGTATAGTTGATCTGATGTTTTTTCTAGACCTACCACGTTGGCAGTGCTCATTGAGATGTGCCAGTTAATTAACATAATAAAATTTGTCACTCCATTACAAAATATGCACGCACCTCTATTCTCGGTTATGTCCTCTGGTCGTATAAAACCACCGAGAACTATATGGGGCCATCACATGGCGCTTAAATTATCGTAAATCAAGAGAGATTTGAGAAAAAAAATGCATAAAAACCGAAGAGGAGCTGTAAAACCAACAAGAAGTCATAAAATTATTTGTTTAAGGCATCTTCGGTGAATTATGTGCGATAAACCGTGGATATGATAAAAGAGGGAATCACTAAAGGCCCCTGGGATCTGAAATGTTCCGGTGCCGGGGTAAGTGGCAGGAAATGCATCTTCACTTCACTCACCCAAAAGAAGACATAGGATGCACTTCTTTTGAACATTCTTGCTCTTTCTTGAGATTTGGGAACATCATGAAAAGAAAGAAATTAATATACAAAAAATTGGACAGGTACGTGTATCGGAGCAGCCAGGTGACAAATCTGAACATTTCCCCTGTCGTCTTTCATTAAACGAATTTTCCGGGCGTTAGTTTTTTCTACTTTATTTGAACCAAAGTTTTGTTTTTATCATTTCTCCTCAGTTCATAGGTGGCATTCCTATAAAAGCAGATGAGAATGCAAGATAACAGGTCCAAACACTGATTCCCTCGCCATCTCTCCAGTTCCTCGTTTCGTTGGAGTGAGAATAATTCCATCGTGGCATCCAAATTGTCCCCGTAATAAATGTGAATTCGTGGTGAGATATAATGACTTGTATCCCTAGAATGCCTGTTAATTGATTGTAGCAGTTTGAGTAGATTTTATTTATGTCCATCTGGACAGTCCTGGTTTCTTTTTTGTTTTTATTCACTTTGCCTTCGAATACAATAATTTCAGAGCTGGAGGGGTACACCTTGTAGTTTGTAGATTATTAATTGACTCATATGCGGCTAATTAGTACAGGCAGGTATTCTATAGATTATCTTGTTCCACAGATTTATCTGAAGCTCTAAACGGTAGATATGAATAAAATTTAGATAATTGTCGTGATATGAATTTTGGAGCTAATTCGATAGAAACAGAAAAAATCGGATGCTTACAATTTTACTAATTTAGGCAAACAAATTGGACATTTTATCGTGGAAAGAAGACAAAATTTAAATAAGGTCAAGACCTTAACATGATGGCACTTTGCAGCGTTCTGCTAGAATCTGATCATCATTTAACTGAAATAGATTTTTGGCTAGAGCAAAGAACTTGTATAGCAAGAAAACGAAAATTAAATTAGAGGGAAATTTAATTGGGTCGAGTGACGCCGGTATATAACTAAGCTAACATCTGTGATCTAAGTCCCCAGTTTTGACCAACGACTCTTTGACAGATTGATAAGACCCGTATAGGCCTTTCTCGCCCTTTCTTCCGAGTGCAAAAGATAAAAGCATCACTGGCGAATTTATTATTTTTTTGGTGAAGAGACACCTTGCATCAGGCTACTCAGTTCAGTTTCAAAGGGTTGCGTTGCGAGAGTGATAAGATCGTCTGCATATAGCAGATAGCCCTATAGCCAAAATTCTTAGCACTCCTTCATTTTACGTCAAAATTTTAACACGATATGAATTAAATGTTAACACTGCCTCTTTAAATGCTTAGCCAAAGAAATCCTCTCTCCTCAAGATAATTACTTATTAGATAGTTTTTACGCCTCCTGTAAATCTTATCGAGCACAACCATTTGAAATTGCCTCCGATTGAAATAAATCTCTCTGTAAAAACAAAAGATTTAAGGAGCTCCTACTAATTACATGCCCATATCATAAATTATAGCTCGAAAAGGAAGTAAAACCTCAATTTCCATCGGATGGCCCTAGTCTTTTTAAGCGTAACCGCAATTTCCAGACTTTCCTAAATATTCCCTTACTATAGACCATAAAAAAACATGTCTCGTGGGCCCATCTGAAAAGTATCATATTTGCTCCCATCCCAGACATTCTCGTGGCAAGAAAACAAGACAAAGTCTCTACGTGTGTAAAGTAAAACGAAAATTATAAACTCAATAAAAAAAGCACTTCCATAGCGACAAATCTCCTGTATCGGTGAAGGTGTCAATTTTTCCGCGTTTATTTTTAGTCACAGTTGTTACATACTCTAGGGAATCGGTTAAATTACGAGCTATATGTCGTTTAAGTAGTTGCTCTTCATGCAGTGGTGAAGGTGTTGTGAAACCAGAATAATTTTTTAGGTGATTATCAAGAGCGTTGTATTGTGAGAATATGTTATTTCCAGAATTTTGCAATAGTTTTAAGTTAACTGAGGGTTAATTGGTGGGTTACCAATATTAACTATATCCTGGTTATTTTTTAGTAGACAGATCAATAGGTACTCACCCCGCTTATTCTTATCGCCGCTACCCCATAGAGTAAGGTGTACATTTGCATCACATCCCAATATAAGTTTTTTGTTATTGTGCCTAGAATAGTTCAGTAGTTGCGTTATCTCGAGTGTAGACGCCAGGGAAGCAAACCAAGGCAATTACTACCTCTTCTTGACTGTTGGCACCTCGATTAAGGCCGCAAATTGTGAGATCTGGAATACAGAGGAAGTCAATCTTATTGTTAGTAGGAAGGCTGTCCACGGGATATCAAAGCTAATGTCATAGATTAGCTTACCTGGATTAAATGTGAGATCTCTGATTCGATCCTGAAAGACCCATTAGGGTCCGCTTCTACGACTCTGTTATTCCAATCCGCGATTTCAAAACACATATTCAAAACACATATGATTATACATAATCTGTAAAAGTCCCATTTCAAACGAACGTGTAGGAAATCTATCAATTTTCTGAGCCCCCGCAGAATTTCTCCCTAGGATAATCATGAGTTTCTTGTTTCTTGTCAGACCCACACTTTCGAGCTGTACGTTACGCTAAATTGTGATATTATTGCAATAATTCAACCCATTACATAAAAATCCATGGTTGTGGTGTTTTTGGTGCATTTCAACTAACTATAAATACAAATAGACAATACGAACTAAATCACAAAATCCTTACTCGCTATCAATTTTCTTGTAATGCGCAATTTTAACGCCTATCGTGTATAAAATCTCTTTTGCATCGATATTTTGTCCCCCATAGCATACGCCCACAATTTTCCCACACTCCCTAATAAAGTACTCCAATTCTTTTTCGTTTGTGGTCTTTTTGGGGTCTCTATCTTCGATCGCTGCAAGATATTTACTTGTCAGCTGGGCCATTTGTGACCTGGGCGAACTCAGAGCCTCATCCAAATCGAATAATTCCAAAGGAGGTGGCTGTGGTTCACTAAAAACCGGTGGGAAAACCTAAAAAAATTCATTCTTTCGCACAAACAAATACTTATATTAATATAGAAACCTACCGCAAGTTGTAGCGATGGTAAAGGTATCTCAAACTGTGGTTTAATTATCTTAAGAGGTTCATACTTGACATTCAACTCCCGATATGCATCTATGACTTCCCTGAGTGAATCGTTAGTGATGGAGTAGAGTTCCATGTCAAACATTTTCTTAAAATCCGCAGGTAATTCCCCTGCACGCGATTCCACTATGCACATCTTTGGCTGTTCTGCTATAAACCCAATGTCGATCAAGATCTTGTTGTCATTAATCTGAAACAACGTTCCTAGTGCCTTTTAAGAAACTACATCTGCTAGTCTTACTTCAATGTCGTTGAAATCCAGATGAGAATATTTTATATCATCTGCAGTCAACAAATTTATAAAATATTCCAAAATTGCCTCGTTCGTCCTATCACTCAAATACTTATCTTGGAACATGTGCCCAGAACCAATGGCAAGTATTTTTCCATTCTTCTCATTGCAATAGTATCCAGCAAGTGGACGGTTGAATGGATACACCACAGGTCCTGTGGTCAATATAATGTTAGCTGGTTCGCTCACATTCAACGTGGCCCCAAAAGGATATTGAAAAAGAATTTTGTACTTCTCGTCCGTGAAATGAAAATCAATTTTTTCGATTTGTTGATTTAGAAGATGCTGCCACATGGACTCACAGACCACACCACCTCCGATTATACACTCCTTTGGGTGGAAATTTTTATAGTAATTCGGTCGAACGACGGTATCTATGGAATTTGAAATTCAAATCTATTGTGAATACTAGATTGAAGTACTTGTGGTATTTAAAATGTTTAGAAACATTAAAGTTATCATAATTGAAAAAAAGAATCCCCAAATAATTTCCTTTGGGCAACTATTCTATCAGCAAACCACATAAAGAATTAATGTCTTTTGTATAAGAGAAACAAATATAACAAAATTTAATGTTTATAAATTTATTGTTGTTTAAAATCTGAATATCTTACCGCTGTTTATATACATTCCGTAATCTTCAAGGAAGAAATTTATGTTGGTGTTAAATTCTGCTTCGCCGCCTTCGCCAAGCATAACCAGGACCCTTCCTCCGTTTTCTACGTACTCCTTAAAAACGCTTTGTGAGTTTTATTACCACAGATGACTTATCTAAGTTACTTTTACTATTAAAATAATTACAAATAACAATTATACATTCTAAGCGAAAAAAGCAGCAATGCAACACGATCTGCTCTAACGTAAATGGCACAACACTAAAATATTCGAGATAGCGGTCAATTCTAACAGGAAGCGGTGCCCTAAAAACTACACCTGCCATAGCATTGAAAGTGGAAGTAAATTTTCCATCCCGAATCAAGTTTATTGCAAGAAATATCATAGACACACCCCTCCCCATCATACCATGGCATTAGGGAATTAGGAACCGCAATTTCCTACACGCCATCATAAAGGCTAGACATCAGTGGACTCTGGGCAGACTTGTAGTTTGTGTCAGAATAAATACCGACGAATTTAAGACCGAGGCTCAGTAATAAAAAGCCACATTCAACGATTCCGGAAATCATCGAAGCCCCTCTACACGCCGGGACCAAATCACATCCTTGTCAACTTCGGTTCACAAAAAAACGTCCCGGCAAAAGTTAATATATTCTCGGCGCCAATCAACCCGCTGATACCGGCAATAATTACCTTTCTCGCTCGTAACGCTCTTGAAGAGTGGAAATAACAGAAAGAAGAGGTATGGAATGGAGTCATCAGATAACCTTCTAACGGAGGACAATTGAGCCAGAGCCACCCAAATATGATGGAGCATTAGCCAGAAGAGAAGGATTAAACTTTCTGTGCCTAAGACTTTGCCATACAAAGCCAACCTACAAACATCTATATGATCGCACCCGTAGGACCGCGATGTTTGGAATGCCGAGGACTTTTGATTGTTAGACACATTCTAACGCAATGTTCAAAAACAGATGCTTCCTTTGGTCCTCGCATTCGCTTTCTACAGGAACTTCTAAATCCATCAGCTCCTCACCATTTATCCCTAATACCAGATCATAACCTTCAAAACTTATTATGAGATCCTCCCCATTCCACACAACTTGCATAAGCACCCTAGAATTACTCTTAACGTCAAACTAGATATGAATTTCAATCGCGGAGATAGAAATTAGATGTTAGTAAATAGATATTAATAGAATTAAAACTAAAACACCAAAAGAGTTTGTCTTAAGCTGAGTTAAACTGGGCCCTACAAAAGGCCCTCCCCCTCAGATTTGTAAACCACACAAAAACGAAGAAATTCCATCGTCTAGAAAGCTTTTCTCTGTTTGCTGAAAACAAAACCACTTACGCGATTATGAACGCGATTTACTAAACTTATACACCGAGAATATTATAAAAGTTGAACTTGCGATTAAAAGTAAAACAAAATGGATGCAAAATCTTACCTTTAAAATTTTAAACTCATCTTCGGTGAATTTCTCCTGCGGACCAGGAACAACAAATAAGGTAACATTGGCCAGCTTGTCTTTGCTCAGCTCCACATCATTGCTGCAAAAGAGTATAGTAAAAGGAGGCGGAAGATTTCCCCTCGAACTAAGAACTCACAGATCTATTTTCCAGTCGGCTTTTAATTTCCTGTGCAGCGATTTATAATTCTCAGTTAATTGGAACATTTCATTTTTAGACGTATCAAACGAGATAATTCCCTTTTGTTGAATCATAACGGAGCAACTTCAAAACCGACACGACTGGCAGTTACTGTTTACCTCTACTGGTTTCTATTAGAAACTGGAAACTGACACAGAGAGCCATCTTTATGTTGATAAGAAAAGACGTGATATAGAATAATGGGATTGCCTTAGTTATTTTGAAGTTACCACGTTATTATAAGTGCTATTGTTAATATACGAGCTCAAATATTGGTAAAATTAACGTGTAATTCATATGTTTGTTTAAAGTTGCTGTAATGAAGTTAAATCAATATGGCATTACTTTTACTGCAGACAAGTGCTATGCGGTAATTGCGACTTGCTTCAGACTTCAGTTCGGATGAATGTCACTTGGCCGATACATTTTTCATAGTAGTGAGGGATTTCCAATTTTGAAGCTAAAAGTTTTTCAATAAGTAGAAAAAATGGCATCTTTGTGTAGTCGCATTCTCCTGAAGGCAGCAAAGCAGAATATTACATATACACCGGTGCGATTTTGCAAAAGTAAGTATTGCGAATGACAGCTAGCCCCGACATGAGCTACTCTGCAGGTTACGTAATTAGTTCTTGATTTTTTGGTAAAAAATCACTTAAATAAATGTAAACTTAAGCCGGTTAAACAGACTACAATATTTATACCATTTACTGGTTATTGAGATGTTATAAATATTTTCCGGGTCACGGCAGGAGGCCTTTCTACAAGCCTTGTTCTTACCACTCGACTTTTGCCTACAGCCTTTGTTTACAGCTCCTCTAATGTGTCTTGCATAATTTGGTGCCTGATTTTGAGCTGAATTAACTATCTGAACAAATAGGTTGAAGGCAATTCTTTAAAGCTAATCTAACCTCAAAACAATTTCCTTAGCTTTTTATGTAATCTAGTCTAAATTTTTGGGTGTTTCTTTCAGTGATGAATGACCCCCTGGAGCACGCTACTGGCATTGAGAAACGAGAACTATTAGCTAAGGCTGCTGGAAACGATAATCCTTTCGATATGAAAGTATTCAAACGAGGTGCAGGCACTAAAGACAACCCCAATTTAATCCCATCAGCGTTTGATGCACGGATCGTCGGTTGCATTTGTAAGTAGGAAATTTCGAAGTGAATGCAGAGATAAATGTGCGGCCTTTTTCTTCAGGTGAAGAAGACCAAACCTATGTTCAGTGGATGTGGTTGCAAAAGGGTGTACCCAAACGCTGTGAGTGCGGCCACTGGTTCAAACTAGTTGAAAAAGCTCCAGTCTAAACTTTTCCTAGAGAGTTATGTGAAAACGATTTCAAATTATAGAACTGTAAAGGAAATAATAATTTACTTAAAAATTTAAGATATCATCGCAATATTTGCTAATCAACACGATTTTTTTTGCCATCCCCAGAAATTGGTTTTTCATTGATTTTATTGGCGCATTTGTGGTCTTAACGTCCGTTATCTAATGGGAAACGTAATCTAATCTGAAGGCGAATCATGATAACTATCATAGAGAGTGGGGATCTGCGAGAAATATAGGATTCGTGGGCGCAATTGCTTGCATTTACAAACTTCACAAAGAAGGAGTGTATGCATTGAAATTGTTTGGTTTTAACGTATTGTTTTGGATCATACGGAAAAAGCGACACGACTTAAAATTTCTTATTCTGAAAAGATCCATCTGGGAAGGTGTATTGAATTATTAGGAGGGAATTAACATTTTTTGCGAAATAAATGAATTGGATAGCATAGATTTGCATTCGAAAAGGATCATAGAAAAATATTAAGAATTTTAAGGGAATTCCCCAATGTTGCATGGATACTTCGTAAGTTTTGAATTTTTAACTAAATGTTTGCAGCGGCTAAACACACTTTCTCAACGTAAGTATGGCAACACGTAGTGTTTCCATTCAACATGACATTTCATTCACAACATGGCGGACCATTGAGGAAAATATTTGGTTTTGTGAAACGAGTGTTTTTGTTATGCGTTTTGTAGTGAAATTTTCCGAACGAAAAGTTCAAAACGTTCAGGCAATTTCCTAAAGAGTGTGAATTTTGTTATAATTTGGATATACCTGGGGATATTTGTGTTTTTCGGAAAGGTAATAAGTGCTTTGTTTTGTAAGAAACGCGAAAAACAATTAGGTCAACCTGAGGTAATACAGAACGAATATAAATAGTAATTGTAAAATGATTTTTGTAAGTTCGTTGTGTATGTTAAGGCAGTTTTTTTGTAATATTGTTCACCCGGAAGAAATAACTTGTGTGGGGAATGAACTTGAATCATCACTTTACAATTTTGGGGAGAGGATTGTTGTTATTTTACGCTAAAATTTAGCTTGAAGAGTTGTCTGTTTGCAAAACCTCCTAAATATCAATTCAATTGCAAACTAAATCCCATAAATTGCGACTCGCATCCAAACAGTGATTTTTATCTTATTTCTGTGGCATATTTGCTTTTAGAGTTACGCTCGAGGCCATTCAAATCTTGTTACGGGGTGTAATGACGCAGATGTAGGATTTCTACAGGTCTGCGATAAATAATTAAAAAAAAGAAAACTAATCAACTTGAATTGCAGTTTTCATGAAGGAAATTGAGTTTTATATTGTATGCTGTAAAATTCGTTGTTTTTTTTAAATCTTGTATTGCGAGGCTAATTATGAGGCAACTGTTTCTGACGGGTTTCCTCTTAGCTGTGCAAATCTTTGTCGTTTTCTTTAAATACACGAAAAGAAAGCAATAATTCTGATGGTAATGGCCGATAACCTCAACATTGGGCTTAAGTCTAGAATAGCTACAGAAAGATTTACGGGCATCCTGATGGGTTCTTTTTGCCCAGAATATTCTCCTGAGCTCCGTCCAAAAGTTTGACAAAAAGGAAGGAATCTCTACAGTAAATTCATGATATTATCCTCCACTCTCGATCAAATACAAACACTTCCACATAGAGTCGACACCAAAGTTGTTTCATGCAAAAAGATACATTCGCGAACAAATTATTTTAATCACAGCAAACTCAAGCGAAAGATTAATTTTGTCTTGTTAGCATGTTAACCAACAGAAGCTCTGCTTTTGGATATTTATCGCCACCTCAGTACTACAACCAAATCAAATCGAACCATTACGTGAAAAAATATGTAAAAAATTAATCTAAAAAACGGTTTACAGGAATGAAATTGCCCAATAATCGCTTAATTAGAATCGTGATTCTTTCCACTCTCATTTGGTGACTTTATTCTGATCATGCTGTTGCTCATACCCATAATCTGAGTAACTTACCAGATGCTCGGAGGTAACAAAGAGGTATACGGATTCTCCCATCGATTGTGTGGGAGATGTGATCGTCTTGAAATGTTAAATGATCGACATCAAGTTGAGCTTCTGCGGGCAGATAAAACAAATGAAAAATGGCTGCCTGAGCTAAAAAAAAAACGTAGACTGCTGATAAACGCGGTTCAGTTGGTATCGGCAAAGTTCAAGTGTAAAGAGATGCACGGATGCAATCCTGGTCATCACCGTGGTCATCCCGATCGATCTCCTCACCGTTGCAGTGGAAATTGGTTTTCCTTAGTCTGAAGGGAAGACCGTGGACCCGGAAGAGAGGAACTGAATAAACCAAAATGAAGATTAAAATTATATTAACCGTAAAATATGCAAAATTTCTTTATCACACCGATTCTTTGTGTGTTTTTTTCTCAATTTGTCCCTCACGAAATTTTATATCTGAAAATTTGTCAAGTTATTGCATGTTAAAGAGGTGTGTCTGGCTTTGAAAGTGTCCCTAATATTTATTTATTCATAAGTTTCGTTTTCAAAAAGAGTGATACCCGACTATTCGAATTGGTTTTAACGAGTAAATATTTTTTATTTCTATTGCAAAGATAAAACATCTTATTTCAAGGGCGAAGACACTCTTCATTCGTGCATTTAATCTCGCTCTCAATTCAATTCTTCGTTGGCCCTCAAATCAATTTAGTTAGTTTAGTCTTCTTAGCCTACATAAATAAGCCCACCACGAAATAGTACACACCCCAGTGCGAGTGATTGAACGCAAGTCGAATAATTGAAAGCATCAGAACTGTGAAGCAATATAATGTGGTCATTTAAATACGGTGTGCAAGTAAACGTGCTGCTAAGCTTTTATAGTTTTATAAAGAGCGCCGTTTAAGCTCAGCTAGAGTTTAATTGATCTAATGAGTGTGCTGCATAAATTTGAAAGCAAAAGAAAAAAAGAATGTTGAAAAGGGGATATTAGTAAAATGAATACTCCTAATTCAATAATTCCAGCAGTAGATTTTTGAAAATATTACTGCGGATAAATCAAACTGAAACGAAGATGAAAGGGGATAGAAGGAGGACCGACGTTAGTCAAAAGAGCAGTAGTGAAATTATCGGAGGAAATTTAAAGCGCACAAATTTACATTAACTTATTGAAACTTGCACTGAAAAATAAAAAAGGAAGGTGATTATATAACTTCATAGGAACAAAACTGAAAAGAAATAGATAAAGTTTTGCTACAAGGTCACTTTATTATTAGTTATTCATTAAGTGATAGACCTTTTTCTGCGATAATGCTTCGTTTCCTTCAAATACATTATTCATTTCACAATATAGAAACGTTTTAGATTTTTTCCTCATGGAAAGTATTATTTTGATGCAAATTAAATGTCATTAAATCATCTTTTTCTTTTCCTAACTTGTAAATGCTTGAGAAAGAATAAAAAATTAAATATGGAAAACTAGTCTAGATGTACAACTTTTCTTTATCACTGCGCATTTAGAATTTTACTTTTTTCAAAACATGAGTTTCACCTATGAACTAAATAAGTTTTTATGCATGCAAAACAGTTTCATTATATACAACCAAGTTTTTTCAAGCCCCACAATAGCATTAACATAACCGTAAAGAAATATTTCATTTCTAACCGAGTAATTAGTTTTCATCACATAAATTGCCGACTTTTTATAAATGGAAATAAATACCCATTTCGGTTTTAGTTCCATTCAAATCGTAAAATAATAATGTATAAGAAAGAAGCGATATTATTTATTTTCCTTTCTAGGTTATTAAACATTTTCCACAAATACATTTCTACTCAAACCCAATTAATTATCTCAATGCCCAAACAATTCAATGCGCCACAAAGATTGCTTTCTAAATTCAAGCAGTTGTTTTATTTCGTAAAGAAAAATACGCTACACTCTCGTTAATTTTAGTCATTAATAATTTTTCTTCTTGTAGTAGCAATTGCTGTCTGTCAACTTCCTGACGTCGAAAAAAACAACTTTGTCTATTAAGGCACTAAGCTTTCAGTTCGCATGTACTCGGAGTATGAGTACAGCTCAACCGATTATCGTAGTTCACCTGGTTGAAATGAGTTTTTTTTAAAAAAAGAATTGAGGTACATGTCTTATGTTTTGGTGAACTTTAGTGTTCCGGTTTATTTGGAGTAGATTCGTGCTAAATTTCTTTGTGATTATCTTGGAAATTTTTTTGTGAAAATATTTGTTTTTGTGGTGAAACTTTGACCTTTAAGAGGTATACTCCGTCTAAATATAAAAATTAGATAAAAAATGATTAGATTTGGGATGTTATTATTTTCCTTGTATTAAAGCGCTTTGTAAGTCTTGAGGGTCATTCGAATTGCATTTATACATTATTTATTTATTCCTTTTATTTGGTAACTTGGCTAATATAATTTACTTTTTTCACACTCAGCATTAAAATTTATATAAACGCATCAAGCTTTAAATAACCGAATGTGTTCTTGTTGTAATTTTTAGAAAAAATCCGGACAGTTTTTAAACTTTAGTAGATAAATGTCTCTATTAGATGTTTTTATTTTTTTATTTTTAGCACACATCTGCTCTTCACATTGCTAAGCATAATTTTTTTAAGTTTTCGAATTGTCATTCATTACGTTATATCTCTTGTTAAAAGCTAAAAGCAAGCTCCATTATTAGATTCCCAGGCATTAGGAACAACTTTGATCGCAGTTTTTCATTAACAATACTTCCTGAAGAAGGCCACAACTATTTTATCCTCTTGTGAGAACGTTGAGTACAATAGGCATTCATAATCATTTCTTGCGTTCGAGTCCAATTTCATTTAAGAAAAAATTTTTGAAAATGTTAATTCATAAAATGGCTTAAGTAGATTTTAAGTGGTCAGTTGGATTCCATCTTTATTTTTTCCGCAGATTCTTATTCTAATTAAACTGATTTAAGAGCTTACTTTTGAATCTATGTGCGAACCAGAATCAAAGCTTTATCAGATAAGCATACTTTACACTGATTAACACACCATAGGATGAAATAGAAGCACTTATTCTTTGTGGGAAATTCTAAAATTTTTTGTACCAATTAAATTTGTAATTAAGTGGATGAATCATTGGTTCAAGTAATTTTCTGTTGAACAGTATCTTCGTATCGTGAATATGTGACATAATTACTTAGGGAAAACCTCCAAACTTTAGATATTTCCGCAGCTAGAAGTTAAATCAATACTTGAACAAAACTTCACACAACATATAAGGTTGGAAAGTTTTGGAAAATGTTTTTGAATTCGATCCACTTCAGTTTGGATATATATACTTAGGTGAAATCACTGCTGTGTTACCTGGTGACGCATTATTATTGAAAAGTTTATCCTGTTAATCAATCCTCCTCACACCAGTTGATCGTAACCTGACATTGTTCCCGTCCATTTAAATTTGTTGCCTGAAATTAGTGAAAATCAATACAAATCATAGATTTGGATCACATTTAAATATACTTTTTTGTAGTTATATTATTAGTAGACCGCAATTACTCAACTAAAAAGTCTCATCCTTTCTTAAAAGACGTGATAATCTGAAGCTTCAACATTCTTGTGCTTTATATCCGTACACTATGCTGTTTTATAAAATTTAATTTTTATTTACAGAGGTATTTCGCTGGAAGTGAAGTGCTAAAAAAATGGTGAAGCAATAATTGTGAGTTGGCTCAAGTTAAAAAAATTTCCTTTGGTTAATGAATTTGCTTGCATTTTATTAATATAGGGAAATAATTCATTCCTGCTTGTTGTTCCCAAGTGAGGTAACAGGAGTTTTACAGATTTTTGTTTTTGTATTACTAGATTTAAATTGTGGTTTTTGCATGAAAAATTTTTGGAAAATTTGCCGCTTATTGTTCACAGTTGTTTGCAGAATTATTTTGTATTTCTCATATGACAGTTTTACATTTATTAGAAGCTTAATATAGAAACATGCTTAATTCTAAGAAGTAGGAACTAAAAATAAAGTATTTTTCGTTTCTTGGTGGAGAAACTAGCTTAATTCTAAAAAATAGGAACCAAAGGTAACTCAAACCTTGCAACCATTTGAAAATTGCACCTTGTAATATTGCTTATATGAAAAATTGCATTGCTACCAATAAATGTTCATTTATTAAGCCGTAGTTATGCCCCCCTCCCCTCTTCCAACACTTTAAATTCTGTAATATTGACTTAATCGAAAAAATGTTGGTAATAATTGTATCACCTCTATTGAACAAATTGAATTATTATGAAAGATAAATCAGACTTGCGTCTTCAATGAATTGAAAAATGCTTGTCTGGTAACAATATATTTTACGTGCAATTAAATTTATCATTCTTATATAACTAAATTATGACTCTTAAGTGTACTTAAGGCTAATGCAACGTTAGTTCTATTGTCCACTATTTTAAGATTGTTAGAAGTTTCAGTCCCGAAAATTATACCTTTTTGAAACAAGATTAGGTACCAAATGCAATAAGGTAAAAGAATGAGTGTGGAATTGCACATAAAGGCAGTATCTAATTTATGTAAATAGTAGTTCCAAAATAAACAAAAATTCCAAAAATAGTAGACACTTTTGGAGACATTCGAAAATTCTTTTAATCAGGCATTTACCAATGATTCCAAATTTGCATGGGAAACAAGGCTCCAAGCGGAAGTAATTGCACCTTTGAGATTTGCAACAGTTCTAAACTGTCTACTATGGAATTTAGATCTAAACGTTTGGGTGGACAATGAAGAACTTTGATATTTTTCTCTATAGCAACCGTAGTGAACGTCACCTATTTTGTAAATCGACACATTGTTGTGTTGGAAAAAGAAATGAATGGATAAAACTGTGTTTGTCCTTTCCCGAAATTAAATTAAATGCTACTGAAATAATGAGGAGAAATTATCAACTGAACTGAGTGGAATTGTATCTACAAAACCCTTTTTTGCTACACATTACGTATTGTGAAACATATCTCCCTTCCATAACGAACTTGTTGCACCCTTAAGTTATTATACAATGTTTAAACTTTTTCACTTATAGGGACTGATTGAAAAACCCGATAACACAAATTGAAAAATGGCAACCAATTTAAATTTAGAATGATACATTCTACATCTTGTCAAAAGTAGAACGCATGTAAAATAAACTTTGTGCTGTTAACTCGCAAAATTGATAAGAATGCTTGCCGAGAATATTTTCTTATCAAATATTTTAATTCGCCACTAAATTCAGGGGAAGGAAGAATAATCATTAAATTTGCTTACATTTCTTCTACCCATTTACTACTGAGCGTAAGACTTACATTTAGTGGGCAAAAATTTTGGGAACTATCTTGAATCGTTCTTCATTGTTTTCATTTTGTTGAGAATCACTCAAATATCTGGAGCTTAACAATGGGTTTGGTTTACAGACTATTTAAGTATATTTCACAATTAAGGACTAATTAATTTATTTTTGTTAATTTCAGATTTTCCGTGTGAGATAGAATGATATCCCATTTTCACACGTTAATGAGGTGCTCCTCGAGAGTATTAGATAATGCCCCTCCTGGAGATGATGCCGCTGCATGTTCAGGTAGGGGCGATTGTTTAAATGGTACTTGCCTTTGTGAAATTCGATATAGCGGTGACGAATGTTCTGGATTTAATTTGCCCTATCATGCTGGAATATCTTCCGTTTTTTATTTCGTCGCTTTGATTTCGGTTGTGCAACTATTGATTTGTATTGTTGCGGAATATCAAAGACTTAAACAGCCATCTCTGTTGAGAGCCTGCCGGATAACAACTCAGAAATTGTTGTACTTTGTAGTGTTTATTGCAGCTATGCTTCGCGGGGCGTACTTTACCACACCGGTATGTACATTATTTATATAATTCGCGTAAGTTATTTTCAAATAATTTATTTGCAGGAAGTCTTACAGCCTGGTTGGGCTGCGACTCTTATGTCTGCCTACTATCCTCTTCTGATGACGTGTTCATCTCTAGTTGTTTGTTTGTGGGCTGAGGTAAGCTATTAATTTTATTCTCTATTTAATTTTAATTTTTTAAGTAATATTAGTAGGCCAATATTAATTCCTCTCTTCGTTTGAACAATAATCAGAACAGATTCATTGAAATTCTAGTTTCATATGGATATATATATATATACAAAATTGCAAAATTAGTTTCGATTAAAAATAAATGGGAATTAGTAAGAGGCAACTGACTGAGACAAACTGGTTATTTTTTTTTTAAATTGTCCTAGTTAATCCGCGATTGCAATAAAAGTTTTAAGAACAATCGAAAGGATTAGTACAAGCACTTCAAAATTGATTTCGGTCGATTAAAATTAAAACGAAAACCCAAAATAATAATTCGAAAGTCTCTTCGGAGCTTCGGTCGCTGCTGTCAGTTTTCCAAATTTTTGCTTTATTATAATATATACTGATAATAAGTACGGAGCTCAGTCCCTACTCCAAGATCAACGCCTACACTTCTTTAATGAGTTCAGTTAGTTTTAGTTATTGCAATAATAAATCGAATTAGGGGAGAATTAAAGAAAATATATTAAAAACATGTCAAGAATCCCATTCTATTGGGATATTTGCTATAAACTAATTTATGTGAGCATCTTAAGTTTTCAAATCAAATCAAAACCCAAAAAACAGTGTGATTTTAGAATGTAATTGATTACTTTTAACTTAAACGGAAACTAGAGATATAATACTTGCGTCCGTTATTTGGTACACAACATAAACTTATATTGTTTTTAATAGGATTGTAAATAGTTATTGTAGCTTGTTACTTACAAATTTGAATGGGTTTTCAATCTTACCCTTATGGAGAACACTATTAACTATTACCTATTTTATTATTATTCAAAAGGAAGTATACATCCTCCTAAGGTCCTTCTTCCATCGCTCCAACGGAACTGCAACTCCATTGAAATCTAAGTCGTATTTCAATTGGTATTTAATTGCTGGATTTAGTGCTTCGTCCATTAACACAACTCACTTTCGATTGGTTACACTCATGATTTCAAATAGTGCACAATTTCTGTTCTTCCATCAGTTTGATATGGAAATAGTCAAGATTCTATGGGGGAAGAAACCCCCGACCAAACTATGTAACAGTTGCGTTAAAACTGACCCATTCAGTTGCATTGCAACGCATTGCCAGTCAGTTTGTTTTAGATCACGTTCCAAGTGCTCTGGGGAGCGAGGTTTGCATTAAAAACATCGATCAAACTCGTGAGCAATTCTACAACAACTGGAATGTAAATTTTGTTCAATCGAGTTGGAGTTTGGTTACGGCAGTGGATTAGTTGATTTTCACCTGTAGAGCCATTTTGTTTGCTTTATTTTACTTAACGGCTGTCGCATTTAAATTTAATCAGGTGGTACAAAAGTTCATCGTTTTGATTCAATAATTTTATTCAAAGGAAAGGGAATTTATTTTTCCAGAAAATTTCGCAATTGAGTTCTCTTGAAAACTTCAAAAGAGTTACAAAGGACTTAATATGTATCGCTAATGGCTTCTAGGACTGTTGCAAACATCACAATAACGACAAATGATCCTTTTTGATTGAAAATCACGTAAGGGGTTTGAGTCATGTTTATTAACTCATAACTGATTCGACTAGTTTTTTTCATTAAAAGCAATCACGAAAATTTTTACAAAAATAGCAGCATGTAATTTTTATATTCTGTTATTAACTGCATCATAAGCAACTAATTTGACATTGGAAATATCAACTTCCTAAAACAGGTCGACGATCATTGGAAAGATTGATTGACCTAGGCAACAAAAAAGTTACAAGTTTTTTTTGCAGGAATAATTCAGAATTATAATTTTCTCTTCGCCTTCAGGTAGCTAGTTGTAGGTGTATACATAATTCTGAATAGATTTTTTTTGCTTACAGAACGTGGAAAATTTTTGCGAACAATGAAATCATAACAAAATTTGTTTTTAGGGCACTGACTCAGCACAAAAGATTAATGTCTGATTTTACATCACATCTTTAAAAAAAAAAACCTATTTGCAAATTCCACGCGCTGCTGGATATGATTTTTTTTGTATTCTAATAATTTTTTTGTATTTTAATAATAACAACTATTACGTTTACTAATTAGCTTAGCTATTATTCAATTGAATGATTTACGTTGCTTTAAATACACAAGTAATGTTGGCGATAAATTCAATGCATCACTTAAATAGTCACGTACACTAATAAAACGGATGTAAATGAGGTACATTTCTTCTATTAGAATTTAGAAGCATGGCTTACCTTTAATTGAAGTGTTCGAATTGCGTCTTCTAATTTCCCAACTTTTTTCTTCCTGATGAAGAATGGTGCGTGTGATTTAATCGTGTGAAGCAGGAATTATTTTGTCGAGCAAAGGAGTTTTCAGTTGTGATCAGTTGCCTAAGAAGGGTGAAACGATTAGTGTAATAAATTGAAAAGGTGATGGTACAATAAAGCAAAAACGGATAATGTGATTATCTATTGATATTTAGTGTATATTTCAATAATAATAATAATAAAATTGCGTGGGTTATGTGCAGAATTCAGCCAATAATGGTAAATTTCAAAATGCTTCAACGTAATTAATGTGTAATGAAAAAATATAACTGGTAAAAAGTGCAGATTTAAATCGAAATTAGAAATTGCGAACTGGATGTAAATAAATTTTGTTTAGTGTCATCGAACGTGTTTATTTATTGTGTTTGTGTAAAGGTCTCGGCACCTTCAAATAATAAATTCATTACCGCCATTGCATCTGTTTGAACACTTGACACTTCAGATGATTACGAAATACATCTCTGTTGAATAAAATATTCCGTTTTTTTTTATTCTTGGTTAGCACTATGTATGACAGTTGCTTTAGCAATTTTAGAAAAAAAAATCAATTAATTTTTAGGTCTCGGCACCTTCAAGTAATAAATGATGGCTGGGCTATAATATTATGAGAATTCATTACCGCCATTGCATCTGTTTGAATACTTGACACTTCAGATGATTAGGAAATACATCTCTGTTGAATAAAACATTCCGTTTTTTTTTTATTCTTGGTTAGTACTTTGTATGACAGTTACTTTATGCAATTTTTTCCTACTCGCTACACATGCAAAGTAAGCAACCAGCTATAATCGGGCATCCTGTTCACATGTAGTATGCATTCAGTTTCGAAAACAACGATACAACTGTACGTGATTTTTAATAATATTTTTACTAAAATATCACTGCCCAAACAGGTTTGCGACTGCTAGAATAAAAAGTCTTTCGTCTAAAGATAAAGCAATTTTTTATTTATTTATTTTTTTTTCATTAAGGACTAACAAATTAGGGGATCGCTGTGGTAAACATATTTGGTTGAGAATTTGTATTTCCCATAAGCCACTATATGCGATTTCTGATAGTTGATCTAAAAAGTCCTTCGGGTATGTAATGGATGTTTTCTTTCAGTGATCCGTAGTGATGGTTTCTTATGACTCTTGAAGAGACTGTAACATCAGTACTTCCCAGCTCTTGTCTTTTTTCTGATTAATGTGTATAGAAGTGTTGTATTGACTCAAATGCGTTTTATCAATTCACTTTCTTGAGCAACAATTTTTTTGCAAAGAGAATCTTATATTAAATGCATATTACGTTTATAACGATGTAAATTTACATTTATAAACACAATGTATTTTTGTTCCCCCATTAGAGGTGGTGCAGGATTTGCTAATAACTTTACCCTATTTTAGAAACACGTAAAAAAACTTCTTGCACTTGCATTTTAATATCGTATTCTGATTCCAAACGTGGAACAATAAGACAGACAAATATATCACACGAGTTGACTTTGAATTAGTTGTTGATGCGCTTCGGAATTACCTAAAAAGAACAACATCGGAATATTAATACATTTTAATTCAAGAAATCTCTTACCTGTTTAACATTTTTCTTGTGACTCAAATCAAAGCTTTTATTGTTTTAAATTCAAAAAGTATTCAGTTTATTTAATTTCAAAATTCCCTAACTAAATAGTGTAAATGTAGAGTGAAACAAATTCATGCAGCCGCTGTTTTTCGTTGTATTTCATTGAACACTGAGGCCTTACCCCACATCAGCCTACGTTACAATAAAAATCTCCCCTTGTATGGGAACTATAAATTTACAAATTTCATGTATACTTCTTGACGCAAGACTCTAAAAAATCACATTAACCCGATTTCGTGATGTTATGCTCATAATAAATTGCGATCTAATGGTCGCTTATGACAATTTGGATTTGAGGAGTAAAAGAAAAATGTGAAAAATTTAAGAGTGGTTTATGTGTTCAAGTTTAAAATTCACTCAATGTCAAAAGACAGGTGAACATAAATCTTGAACTTTTTATCACTTTCCTAAGCATCTGAATAGTCTCAATATTTACTCACGAAACAGGTAAGCTTAAGCAGCGATTAGTGATCGCGTTTGATTTAAAGCCTCTATGATTCTAAGTAGCGGATAAATGTTTGTTCAGTTATATCTACACTCGAATGTGATTAAGGGTATAATCCTTTCATTGAATAAAGTGCCGACTTTACCTGAAGATATATTACTAATCGATTAGTGAACAGTTTATGTTTGGATACCTTTTCCAAGTGATGGATGTGTACTTTGTTTATCGAGAACGTTATTTATGAACAATTAGTTGGCAAAAATATTGCTTTCAGTTTTGAGTGAATTCTTTGTGAAAATAGTTAACTTTTGTAAGATCTAATAAATAATAATTGGAGATTTTTTTTGGGTGGAATATTAAGAACAGAAGGCAGGTAAATTAAGACTGAAAGAATTGCTTTAGGAGAAAGAAGACGTAAGCAAAAACGGTTAGTGTTGGTGCATAAAATTTGAAACCCTTTGCATTTCTTGGTTAACGAATTGACGCACCTATAATTTATTTTATAACTCGATAAACTTTTCATTGGATATAATTGTAAATGTACCAAAGGATTAGGATTTGAAGTACTTTTTCTATTTCTCCTTATTAATGTATAAAATTCTTTCGTAACACAAGGCTTGCATTTTTTGATATATTTAAGCTGTAAACAATTATTATAAAATCATAAATAAAACTTGTTTACACCGAAAGCAGGTACCAGAAGATTTTTTTAGTATTATTTCTCGGAAATCCGTATATAAATTATTTCATATTAGTTTCTTTTCCTCCCTAACAGCTACTTTAACTTACTAAAAGGAACTCTACATAAAACTGAAGGCAATTTCATTAAATTATTTATTAATTTGTGCTCATATCATTGTACTTTGCTGCAATCAAAATATCCTACGTATCATATTAACACTAGAACTACCAAGACCGTCATTTTGACGGTTTTCAAATTTCATGCTTAAAAATTTTGATATAATTTATGTATTGTTCTAGAATTTTATGACGACTTTTAATGAAATATAAAAACAGTTACATATTCCTATTCAATTTCCACTCAGCCATTCTAACTTCCATAATACGTATGACCTATACCTATTTATACCAAGACCCGTCAAAATGACGGCTTCAGTAATTACAAACTTTAAAATAATTTATGGATTATCTATGCAATGAAGGAAATTAATACGTATTTACACTCATTTATACATCACTGGATAAGTCTGTTTCTTAGTAAATAACTTA
>QYTT01077985.1:0-10528 GCA_006980735.1 Dasypogon diadema | reverse complement strand
CTTACAATTTCTTAATTTTGGGAAAATGTGATTACAGTTTAATAGACGATTTAAAAGCATGTTTCAGTGTATTGTACTATTTTTTTTCTAATTAATAACATTTACAACACATATTCTTTTATTTAGGGTAAGAGGTTTCTAAGATTTTAAACAATAAGAGGTTGAAATAAAAAAAGTAGGAAAAATAAAATTACACGTAGAGCGGAAAATATACATTAGAGAGCAAAAATGCATATAGGCTAAAAAGTAGTAATTTAATCTCGATATTTTGTGACTTTTTTATAATAAAATAATCACATTCCATTTGCTGAATTCTTACTTACATACTCTAAAAATTTAGAGAGTAAAAACTAAGGAAAAGATATTATAGGGTACGATAGAATAATTTATGTTTACATTACAGAAGCAACATGGAACTGAAGTACAGTGATACCATACCAGGACCAGTTAAGTTAAGAGTTACTTTATCTTGATCTTAAAATTTTCGAGCAAATAAATATCTTTTATATTTTTTTATTTTCATTTTTTCAAGTGAAAAAAAAATGATTCTAGATTCTAGGGATTTTATTTTTCTTAGACAGAAAGTCTTTTTTTGACTTTTATTTTTTCATTTCCTGATTTTCATATTTTTAAATAAAAATATAAATTATTTTTGCGAAATTCGTATAGTTACTACTTTATACCATACGATGCTTAATAATCCTTCTTACTAAATGGAAACGAGTGTAATTATCGAGGTTGATAATGAATTAGGCTGCGTTTGCGATAATATAAAGTAAAATAGGTGTAAATTGTAAAGAAACTAGAAAACGAATGCGCATTAAAAGATTTCCACATCATCTCAGTAACGTACACAACACAGCTCAGCTTTTGAACTACGAGACCAAGTGAACCAATTAGTGGCCCTTCGTCTGAAAAGTTGACCTTGAGAAAAACTACTTTTTTAGAGCATAGACATAGTAGTTAAAGGGTTAAGTTAAAGGAAGCAACATAGAACTACAGTTTTTAAAGCAATATGGGTAAGCTTGTGAGTTATTTCGATTTCTGCAGACCCATCTATCCGCCCGTAATAAGGATGGAAAAAAGCTACTAAATGTACAATTTTCCGGAGAGAATCTCAGTATACTTTCAGCCTCTGTTCGCTAAGTAAAATAGTTGTTTTTAAATTAAGAGGAACTATTGATTTTTTTTTAAATGACTTTTACATTTACTATGTGCCCTTTTGGTTTGAATGAAAAATTGAAAATAACTTTGGACCCTAGGTTTTAATTGCTTTAAAATAATCATGTTTTTTCTATCATATTAAAATAAAAACGTTTTTACTTACAACTATTTGCGCTCTGGTATCCCGCGTGTTATAATGAATTATGCTGTATACTTAGGGAAGAAAAAGTTTGCACCTATTCGTAGCTCTGTTTTCCCACAACTTGTATGAAATAGCTGGTGTATAGTCGTAAATTTTCACATATTAAGTAAAACGAAGCCCTTCTACTAGTCCCAACATTGGTTTATTTGAATTCGATCAGCAGGTCTGATAATAAGTGAAAGTGAAGTGACGCGTTCTGAAATAATGCGCAAAGCTAAAAGAATGAATGTCGCTGTTAAAGCTAAAATTAAAATTTGGTCGGGTTTTTGGTCTCCAAGAAGCAAATTGCAAAACAATTTAGAAGTTATGTGAACATTTTTTTTCTATTCATATCTTAATTAAAACATTTCTTTCTATCCTTAAATATGAGTTTTGAAATACGTTTGTAGCTTGAAGGTATCAGAAGATATGGAATTGTAAATGAATATCATACCAAAGAAGAAATTTATTGTATGGGCCAGCCACCTACTTTGGATCAGTATAGTAGAACAATGTAATTTTTTTTGTAACTAAAAAAAACATTTTTTATGTTAAAAAATCCAGTAACCAAAGCAAAATATTTATTTCCTACATATTTTGCTAAAATGTTCTATAAGAATAACAAATTTGAAACATTTTTAATTATACCTAGACTATAATAATAGAATTTCTTCGTAATTACTGATGCGATCGGCCCACGATATAATCAGTAAAATATCAATATTTTACTCATAAACTTTTCTATGTATTGTTATACAATGATTCGATAAGAGTACTGATAAGATACTATTAGTACTATAATCAGCTTGAACTAATTGTAACCGATAATGTGATTATTTTGTAAAATTAATCTCGTTGACTTTTGCGTTTCAGTACAAACATTTAATATGATTTTGATATACAGAAATATGTAATTTTTTAAGCTGTAGATACGCCTCAAGGCAAAGAGGGCGAAAACGGGACAGTGTTAAGGCAAGTAAAACGTTTTAAAAAATTAATTTTAAGTTATTCACATAAAAAGAGACACGACAATATTAACTTTTTATTACCTATTTAATATTTCCAATAATTCAGAGTTTATCACGAAGTATTCCTAATTCAATTTCTTAAAACTTCCAAAATCCACCCGAACGATTCAAGGAATTTTTTGAATTTTCGATAATCTATTCGTCAGCATTTTCCAAAAAATAACATTAGTTAAAAGGCCACTTAGGGTTTGCGCGAAATCTGACTATATACCGACTAAACCTAATGGCGAATCTACGCCCCGGTGTTACACGACGGCATTAGGATCTGTCATTTTCCTATTTTTTTGTAGCCACCACACCTTAACATATTCTGGGAGTATATTCTTTTGAACTTCGGTATAGCCCTGTGCCGCCGTCACTAATCCCTACAGTGACCGAAATTCATATAAATGAACAGTAACTGAAACTGTTCATTAACTTATTTCTCAATTTTATGAACAGATTATTTTTGTGAAATGTGGCAGCACGGCTCGACCACAGCTTTGTCAATTTACTGTTATCTTAATCTCGAAATTGTCTCCACTATTTAAACCTAAGAGTGCATTTACTGCTCACCAGTGAAGCCGAGTGGTTCTATTGGAGCGAAATTCATATAAATAAAGTGTAAAAAAGTGTCGAGCTTTCGTCGAATTTGGAGAAATTTATACCAAGTTGCTGTTTAGATAATTAAATGGAATATCTAAAAAATAGAATTGCGAGAAAACTGTTAAATTTAGAGACTTTTCCAGGAATTTTGTTCGCTTAACAAAAATGCTCCGTGGAACACTTCTTCAGGAGCAAGAAAAAGGGAAAATTGTTGCACATCGTAACATTGGCTGGCCAGTAAATAAAATAGCCAAAAGAATAAATCGTTCTTGGACAGTGGTGAATAATTTCTTACGACTTAAGGAAAATTACGGCAAAATGCCTAATCGGTATAATAACGAAAAAATAACTCCACGACAAAAAAGACTAATTGTCAGCGCTGTAAGGAAGAAGAAAATATTTGCTACCGAAATTGTAGAAGAATTAAGTCTTTCTGTAACTCCACGTCGGGTGCAGCAAATTCTTCATGATGATAGGAATTTAGTATTTAAGAAACCTTTAACAAAACCTCCCCTCACAGTAGCGCATAAAGATGCGAGACTGATTTTGCGCGAAACCACACGAGTTGGACTTCGGAGTGGAATACTGTGCTTTTCACTGATGAGAAGAAATTCAACTTAGATGGTCCGGATGGGTTTTCGTACTACTGGCACTACAAGAGATTAAAGGAAGAAATTCGAATGAGTAGAAATTTTGGTGGAGGATTTTGTTCCAGAGGAAAGACAAATATGGCCACTTTACCATCTAAAATGAATGCAGAAACTTATATTAAAGTACTCGAAAGCATGATGGTAGAGCAAGCTGAAGAGTAATGCGGCCCAGACTTTGTATTTCAACAAGATAATGCGGCCGGCCATACTGCGGGGGTGGTTAAATTGTGTTTAAGCTCATTAAATATCGCTGCATTGGACTAGCCTGCAAGAAGCTTCGACTTGAATCCTATAGAGAACTTATGGGGCATTCCTGCAAGGCGTGTGTATGAAAAGGGACGGCAATATAACAATATTAAGGACTTAAAACAATCGAGTATGTCTTGCTGGGAAGCAATTTCCATTGAGGAGTGCGATCATTTAATTAAAACCATGCCAGCTCGCATTTTATAAACTATACATCAGCATGGAGGTTCAACTACTTATTAAATATCATTAAATTTGTGCCATCGTTTAAATTCTTACTAGTTTTCCAGGAATTTCTTTTGTTCATTTATATGAATTTCGTCACTTATAATGAATTTTTTTCGTTTTTTTATTTTAATTACTTTGTAAATTGATCCTGTTAAAACAAATTTAGTTTTAAGTTGAATAAAGACTTAACATGATTATTATATATTTTTATTTTCCATATTAAACTTAGAGTTTTAGATCGTTTCGACAAATTGTCTTTTCATTTATATGAATTTCGGTCACTGTACACCTAAATTTTTGTTTGGGTTTCGATGTTGACCCTTGACAGACAAATATTTTTCATACAACCACCGTATTTGTCAATTTGAAATTTTTTCTAAAAACAGAAAAGCAGAACTCACTCTATGTGTAATAAAAGAACAAAGAATGACGGGGAAAGAAAAATTATGTTCCTGCGGGGAAAGTGGCATATTAGCTCATAAAATTTTGTTGGCATGTTTTATTTTCGTTTTTTTTTTTGTATTTTATCATGTTAACTTTATCCATCTCGCTCGAAGTTGTTTGAAACAATAACAGACTTTTTTAATTTTTTATTATGCATTTTATTATATGTATTCTCTGTTTTATTATGTATTCTGAGTGGTACCGTACGATACCGCTAGGCAGATCTGGGTCAGTATATTAAAAATGAACAATTTTTTTTATTATATTTCTAGAATAATTTTCACGCTTCGTGTTGAATATCCGAAATTATATGAGTAGCGCGTTATAAAGGGTTCTGTTGTATTAAAAAAACAGAACAAACTTTTTAAACAATCCAATATTTTCACCTTTCTAACAGAAAATGCATATTGTTTATCTGCTACGTACATCTTATTTCTACTTAATACTGAAATTATCTGCTAGGATTAGATATACATAATTTGATTAACTCCAAAACTCGTCACTTTTAACTATTTTTGTATTTTTCCATCATTATACTGAAATAAACTGGGTGCGACTGGTCTATCCACACTATCAACTTCCCATTTGGCCATTTTGTCTTGCTTTTGAAAGTTTAACTGTTATTAAAAAAAAATCCGCCAATTCAAATATTCTGCAAACTTTATCAGGTATTTATTATGCAATTATGCATCGAATGAAATTGATCCGGAGTCGATACCACTATTTGCTCTCGAGATATGCTAGACGAAAAACATTTTACAACAATTTTTAAGTAATTTTTTGTTATAAAAAAACTGCCAATTCAAATTTTTTGCAAACCTTATGCTCATTATGCAATTATGCGTCGAACGAAATTGGTCCGTAGTCGATATTATTCTCGAGATATTCGAGACATCTTTCGTATACACGCACACACAGACATGGATTCGGACTCTAAGGCCCTGGAAACGTGGAGATATGTCGAAATTTTCAATTCGAAAAATCAGATCCATTGCAATAACTTTCAAATGGGAAGTTAATAAGAAGTTAATAAAAGTATCAGAGAGAGGGTGGTAAAACCATGTAGGTTCATTGCTCTCCTACTTCAAATCAAATCATATCGGTGTGCCAAGACTTTTTTGCTTACAATACAATAACTACTAAAAAAGAAACAATAGATAGTGCAAGAATTAAACTGTTCAGTGTTCATATTAATCGTCAATATATCTTTATTTGCAACTATAACAGACAGCAACAGTGACATTAATGCGAACATAAGGTAACAGAAAACTTTTATGTAAATTTCTAAAAGATGTTAATATAACTCATAAATTACCTTAGTACCCGCAATCTAAGAAATTAATACTAAAACAGCTTGTCAGCTAACATGAAATTGCTGTCGTATAGGGAGTGTCATATTCACGTGTCTTTACTCTAATAAAAAATATCCCCTCAAGTAGGTTCCAAACAAAATCAACATGTATTTTATTGTTTCCATTTGCACTTTATATCTCAATAAATGTACATATATATGTTTATTCTTTATAATACATAATAATACTTTCCTTTCTTATTTGTAATAAATGCCCTTAATTATTTTAATTCTTTAGAGAAAAGCGCAGTTATTATTTTCGTAGTTATTATTATGGCCAGAACCTTTAAAAAAACGTATATAAATTGATAAATGACTTGGCAACTTACTAGTGCATCCATCCAACGCAGACGCATAAATTATAATATAATTATGAAAAAAGACTAGCCTGTCTCGTGTTTTAAAACGTGCCTTACACGATGGGCAACAAACTGATAATAAATATCGGCATTTTACAAGAATTGATAACTTCAGCTACTCCACTCCTTCTATGGAAGTAGTTTTTAGGAGAGCTAGTCATACACAAAAAAATGTAGAACTATGGGGGCTCCAGATGATTCCACAAGAGGCAGTGGACCAACAAATGATTCATCTACACATTGAAGAAAAATGTATGTGGGTGCATTGCTTAAGTAGGAATTTCTAACACAACATTTGAAGATAAATATTTTTCCATAATTAGGAAGCAATAATATTTCATTTATAATAATGACTAACGCAGCAAGGTCCATTACACTTATCACCACATTTCCTGCTAAATTATAAACAAGAAATGAGTTAGTCAATCACTGATATTAGTTTAGTACTTTAGTAGTAAATATTTTTATTCATTTATTAAATGTCAACAGTGGAGTAAAGCATAGTCTAATGGGAAAGTAAATGAGTCGGCTTAAACATTTATCTGAATTAATTAATTGAACTCTTAATCAATTATTTGAATTATTATGAATTTCTCTGCAGCAAAGTGGTCATTGTAATATTAAAGCCTGCGCAGCTAAAATTCTGCAAATACGTAGCCGAACAATTTGTCAATATTGAACAATTTTCTGAAAACTATATTATTATTGTTTTCAATAGTTTAACTTAACCCTAGAAAGATTTTAACCGCCTCAAATCAGAAACTTCCACGGCATCCCACCATCGACCAACGAAATCTTCAAAGCTTCCTGGACATCTTTAAGACTCATATTTGTCTTATGCAACCCAACTTAGCGGACCATACTCAATAAAGTTAATAATATTGGGAGCACATGGTTCATGGTTCCGTATGTATTTCCGATTAGTATCTTGGAGATAATCATATATAGAACACAGGACCCCCCGCTCAGAGGTCCCAAGTACTCTGCTATTTTCATCTGTTAAGACCAATGCTCAAGACAAAAATCATTGCATTGTTCGGTAAATATTTTTAAGTTGACGGCATAGTTTATGCGAGGCGAGGGGTGAGGTATAGCACAGCTCTATAAATGAAGACCTCGCACAAGGAAGTTTTTATTTACCATCAAATGGTGGGTGCTATCCACCAGTGTCAAATAAGGCAATGTTATGAAAGAGTGCGTTCAAAGAAAACAATCTTTTGGCAAATAATTCAATATAAATGTAAAGATAATATGTATTTAAAAAATTATGGGCCACCGGATAAAGTCTGCCCCAGCGCCCAAGTCTTAAAACGGCACTGGAACATATTAGAGATATTAGAAATATTCAAAAGTTCCTAGTAACTCAACTACAAGGATTTGAAAGCGTCTATTTCTTGCTTTCTTAAATTTCGGCAAGTTTAAAATACAATTACGAGTATATAATTCACTATATCAACAAGTTGTATTTTTCTTGCATTATAATAAATAGCTGAAATTGATAACATTTGCTGAGTTTATGTTAGCGTAATTAAAGAAATATTCAAAACATTTATGAATCAGCTGCTATTGTCTTAATAAACTTCTGCCAATGAAGACCGACCATTAATACTGCTGCATTCTAGAGCAAAGATTCATGAAATGCTGACACATTTCACAGATAAGAAGAAATAAATCGTCTCATTTTTATATTTTTCTTTGTTTTTACATTCCCTCTGTTTTTATGGAGAAATGGTAACGAAATGTAACTTTCCTTTAACAGATAATTATTTTATGAGTCATAACTAAATAGATAATTTACATGCCTTTTATTTTTAAAGCGTAACTGATTATGAGTTCACAGAGTATATTTTAGTTTGATTCCAATCAATTGAAATTAAGTCAAGGTTTCTTTTGGGGGGAAATTGTGAATAACTTACAAAAACATTCGTTGAACTCATTACTAAACTGCCGGTTACACACGCAAGCATCACTACCATGCAAGCTCTACTACTGAAGTACTTGCAAGTGCAAACTTAACTATCATGAAGGTAGTTACACTGCCATTGAACTTACATGCTGAAAAATAATACCAGTTCAGGTGATAGTTTATTGATAGTAAATTGACATTTCACCGTGTGCAACGTGGCGGAGAAGAAATATACGCGGACGTACCATTGATCAAAGGTGTTGAAAATCCTCATAGGAAGGCCTGCAAAATTTTTAAAATGTTTTCCCTCGCGTTCCCACAAAAAGCTTTTAATAAATTTTGTTCAATATCGAAAATTTCTCGTTTTGCTAAAAAATCGTTCACCCATATTGTTCTTTCTCCTTTAATTCTATTTTTTCTCTCTTTTTCCACTTCTTTAATTGTTAAAATAGCTGCTGCCGTAAGAAGTGTATGTTTTAAAGACATTTTTGCAACTAAACTTGCATGCCAATGGAACAGACAGCAAGGCAACTATCTTCTACTGTCAAAAGTAAAATAACATTGGAGAGGAGACTTGCATGCAAACAGAACTATCTCCGGTTTCACCTAGACGGAAAATTTGTCTCCACTCGCAGGTAGAGCCATCTCTCGAAAAACACCGAAACTTACGTTTTACCACTCACTTTCCGATTCAACAGCATACCGCAAAACGCAATGCAATTGAGAAATTCTTGTAATTGGAATTCCGAACCATTTTTTATGCACGTACTTCTTATGGAAATCGGATTTCCGATTCAGCAGCGTACTAGACTTTAGACAGACGGTATACTCGATTGAGCATTGTGACGTCAAGGAATTACGATTTGTTTAAAATTCCATACAAGTAGCCCGGGAGCTACATCATTTTGACATCAGACTTATTATAACTATTTTCATTCTTGAGTGAAGTTAATGTCGAGTTCGATTGAGAAAACCTAGGTCGGAACTAGAATCAGAGGTTCCAACCCCGTTCAATCGAACGAATCAGAATCCAAAGCCAGCTGTGTGCGTAAATATTTGGCAATAATTGGCTGAGCCAAAACCCCCGGGACTATAAAACACAAGCCATGAAGTACATGCACATGTGTGTTTTTTATGAACGCTTTTAAGATAGGAATAAAGAGAAAAGTAGTCCGAACATGAGTCATCGATCTACTTCCTCTATATTAAGACGTTCATAAAAAGCAGTTCATGTGTGAGTTGCAATTTCTGCTTCGCGGCTTCCAAAAAACCCAAAAATTCCAGCAAAAAACAAATTGACATTGACATCTACCTTTTTTGTGTGCGGGCAACCCGAGAAAATAAAAAGTTCCAACCTGACGAGTTTAGAGTTGGAACTCGTTAGGAACGAGTTCCGACCCAAACGATCAATCGAACGAATTTCTGCCTTTTGACAGCAGTTAGGTTGGAACTGTGTCGAACACTTTCTTCAATAGAACTCGATATAAATAAAAGGTATGTTCCCTTATTTCTGCAAATTTAAAAATGTAAAATTTCCTACATTTTCCTTATTTATGTAGTGGGGGTTTACACTGCAGGAGTTAGGGAACAACTCCCTGGACATTCCAGAAAAAAGAGAAGAATAACATAACTTGCGCTTTCAAATCCACAAATGACGTTTGCCGTCTGCCAGTAAGGAAAGTGCAGGCAGTTCAAAGCTACTGCAAAATCCTGAACTTCCCTGCAGGAGGGGAAGTTAAGACGTCAGCAAGAATTAAACGTCAAATCGAGTTAGGGAACGACTTTTTGCAGTTTCCTGATCAGGAATTATAATTCCTGCAAGTAAGGGAATAGACCTAAAGTGAAATCAAAAATGGTGTTCGGATATTTTAAAAGGAAAAAAAGCGTATGTGGGTAAAAAAAAATTGGTTAATAGATCTACAAAAGTATAATCATATTAATTAGGTTCGCGAATTATGTGACAATAGCCCGGAAGACTTTAAAAACTATTTAAGGATATCTTCGGAAGTATTTGAGCTACTTTTGCAAAAAGTTGAACATAAATTTACAACACAAAGTACTGGGATGCATCAGGCTATCTCCGCGTGTAGTGGGCGTTGGAAATACTGGCTTACTAGTGCACATTTCACAAATTTGTGAAATAAAAAGGAAGTACAGCTTTTATAATTTTGAAAAGATTTATAGAAACACATTCTACCAAAAAATGTCCATAGGTCTCATTCTTTTTTAAATTGTGAATTAGAATACTCGGGAGGTTTAATTTTCGAAAAACATAGAAAACTTCTGTACATATCTTTTAACACTTCATTCGAGAACTGTATGTTCTCACATATTTTGTTGAAGTGAAAATGACAAAACATTAAATTGAATGAAACGCCGCACTTCA
>QYTT01077982.1:0-10146 GCA_006980735.1 Dasypogon diadema | reverse complement strand
CTCTTAATTTACAGAGTTAATCTTCTCGATGACTAGTCTATGGTTGACACCTGTCAAATTTAAATTTAAAATGGTTTGACAGAAAAAAATGGCACGCAATTTCCCGTCTCAAGAGCTCCACTTGTTAAAGCACCCTTATCTTATTCAGAAAAGATTATATCAGGTGTTTCTCTGCGGTTTCAACTTAAGAGTGCCCAAGTACCTCAAGGAAATTATCTTGAACCTCTTATCTTGAATTTAACCTTACTAATGTTGAATTTCATTTGTACTTTCAGGGTTCACTTTATTGCAGTTTCTTTGACACTTTCTAGCAGTTCCTCTAAAAAGCTGTTTTATTTGACAATTTTGGGTTAACCTGAGTTAACTCGAGTTAACCCATTATAGCAGTTTTCGAACCCCGAGTTCAGCCAAGGGTTCGGTAGAGTTCACTACTACATACCTATAAAATTGACAATGTGAACACAAAATACCTACCACTACAACTACAAAACTCTAAATTCATGTTTCATTTGCTGCATTTTCAGGGTTGAACCCCTGGCTTACCCTGAAAGTGCAAATGAAATTCAACATAACAGTTACATGTCTTGCATGCCGTCTTGGAAGCATAATCTCAGCACACCGGTGGTAATCGTAGCGAGCAATGTAACGGACTTTAGAGGTTTTAAAAAGGCATTAAAAACAACAAATTTTAACAAAAATATTGCTTTTATTCAACGAATATTAGAAAGTGTCTTTTATGATTTCTAACAGTTCTTGATACTCTACTTAGAATTAAATAACAAGACTTAAATATGTTCTTCAAAAAAGTAAATTTCTAATTCCGATATCTTTCTTAAAATAAACTTATTCGAAATTATTTATTTATTTATTCCATTTTTGTAATTGCACTAAACTGTTCCTCGTGACACAATTGAAACATCATTTGGGGAATGTTTTACGTGTTTTGTCAAATTTTAATTTTTTCCTCGTGTGTTTTTGTTGTCCAAATACCCGGAATTAGTTCAGGAGGTAGATTTGTTTTCTTTTGTTTTGGAATTGTTCGAGGACTACTTATAAGGGCAGTTAAAACACCACCAAATATTGATAATGAAGCAAATGCCGTCTGTGGCACGAGCTGTCCAAAAATCACAGTCGCCCCAACAAAAGGAGCCGTCAGAAGCCATATTCTGGCCCATACTATTGTCGAAAATGCACAAATTTTTTTCTTTTCTTCGCTCACCAATTCTGTTGTGCAGGTGGTTAAAATGGCGAGGGTGGAGGATATAGCTGCCTTCGAAATCATTGCCGATAGCATTAGAAGGGCCACACGATTATTACCTTTAACTAAAAAAAATGGCAAAATTATATATTTATATTTTTTATATTAAATTTTCTTACTTTCTGGTGGTATTATCCAAGCCAGGTATGCTATGAAACCGGCAATAATATTAAATAGACCTGACCACAACCATTTCCTGGTCGTATAAAGGATTAGGTATAGACCAATGAACGTCCCAATTATTTCACTGCAGCCAGCAATTGCAGTGTTCACTTCCAGGTGATCTCGGCTGAACGATCGAATATTAAGAAGCATACCATAGTAGACTACAATATAAATTGACCAGGTTAGATGTACACAGATCATATGACGCACAGCTCTATGACCCTTCCAAATTGACCACCATCCTGCTGGTGCAGGAGCTTCCATGCATGCGATAGCCTGAAGTTGTAATTGTTGATCTATGTCACTCGGAAGACCATATTTAGTGCCATTGGTCTCAATGCACTGCATTAGGATTTCTTTGGCCTCATCGACTCTACCACGTTGTATCATCCATCGTGGGGAATCTGGAATCCACCTATAATAAAGCACATTTCAATTAAAAAGCAATAAAAAAATGTAATATGGGAAATCGACATTTATTACGGCATTGTTATCATTTTTAAGTACATTCCTGGTCACAATTTCGCAGTAGGTTTAGTAATAAGGAACGCTATATGCTATAAATTGCTAAAAGCCTGATACCCTTTACCCATTCAGAAGACATGTCAATTGTGTAGAAAATGGGTAATAAATGGAAGAAAAACTTTATAACTGAGTTTATGCCTCTAAAGGTAAATCACAGTATAGGATGCCGGCGATATTGATTTCATATTCGGATGCCATCGTTAAGATAATATTTTCCATTACAAAGACATTGAAGAGGGACAATATGGGCCTCATTCGGCTTAGCCAGATAAAATCCCTAAAGGACAGTAAATACATTTTTCCACTTTATGCTGTCTGAAGAACATTTTTGAATCGAATTGTTATGAAGGGTAAAGGGTAGATTTCACAAAGCTGGGAGATTGGTTAGTTTCAAGGGAGAACCATAATTAGGTAAATAGAAAGACTTTACAATAGGCAAAGTATGAAGTAAAAACACGAGATAGGCAAAGGGAAAACATTATCACAGATACAAATGTGTTTCTCATTTTCAATCAAGTTATAATAATTGAAGTATTCATAATGTGAATTTAAATTTTTATCAAAATGAGTTCTGTAAAAAGGAAACCTTTGGACATTTCCGAAAAAGAGATAATAATAAATTGCTATAATAAAAAAAATCTTATCAGGAATAGCAAACTCGGTTGATCGCACAAAATCATCTGTACAACGTGTTTTAGAGTTTCAAGAAAGACGGAACAGTATGTAACTAACCCAGGTCTAGGGGATGGCTAGTTGCATATTTTACTGAAAATTAAAGGTTATTTGCTGGCATATTTTAAATTCAAACATGAGCAGATTTCATTTCCTTCCTCTAACATTTTATTTAAACAATTTATGAACGTCAGCTACCTTACGAACTAGTAACAAATTTTAATTCAAGAGGAAAGAAAAAAAAAGTTTCTACTTAGCTAATTTTCTATCCCAGGCCTGGGTGCTGATGCCGTCCACACGCGGTTTTTGGATTTTCCCACGTTGATAATCTGGATTGTGTCACAGAATCTACCAATAGGTTACCACCTCCTTGGATGGTTTTCGCTTTATTAATTCTTTTACTTATGCCCTTTTTCTTTTCTTTCCTTTCCTTTTTTTTAACGAAAACTTCACAATTTTTAAAGAAATAAGTTTTTTCCTTTTCCTTTTCCTTTTTTTTTGAACTTTCCACTTTCAGAGCCAGATCAAGAAGCACGACACCTCGTCTCCTTGCGCGCCGAGAACCTCCAAAATCCGGTGTCCACCGGAAGACATAGCACTTAAAATGCTTCGTGTATTGATGGGCAGATGTCTCTTAAATTTTCGCAAATTAATTAAAAATATAAATTTTAATTTCTGGCCTACCAATTTCTTGATATAAAGTTTTTTGCAATACATGTGCTAGTTTTTCATTTTCTAGCTTTTACAATTTGGTGTTACATTACATTTTGTAAATAATTCTAAATCTTGATTACTGCTCAAAAAACCTTAAATATTTGAAACAAATTCTAATTTCATCCTAAATATATACTCAATAATATTAACTATTGCCCATTTGATAATTTCATTAACTTCATTTAGTTTTATCTTTCCGTTGAGTTTTAAATATTATTTAAATTCAATACATTTGCACCTTAATTGAACATAAGGAAATTGTGCGTGAATTTCTTTATAATATAATTTGCAAGTTTATTTTAACAAGAATTATTATTATCTACATTTGTTGAATTTAATTAATTTTTGGATATCTGCTCTCGTTTGATTTAAAGAGAGGGTGTAAAAAAATTTAAGTTAACGATCGAGCTAAGTTAAATGTGCAGATAATAAGAAGTCGAGTTATGCGATAAATTAAGCCTTAAATCAGATATGGAGCGTAGCGGTTAGAAATTTAATATCAAGTCCCTTAAATTGCTGTACCACCAGTCTGAACATTACAGGTACATACCAAGGTAAGGACTGGTCGGTCATGAGAATTAACAACTAAGGAGGAAGAAACAGATCCCAACATCAAATCGAAGGACATTTCCTGACAAGTACATGAATATTTTAACAAAAAAAAAGTTATCGTTCAACCCCACTGGGAAATTAAGTAGTGATTTTATCATTAACTGTTTATTGTGTGATTTGGGTTACGATGCAATAACTAATTCCAGGGTAATGCGTAGAGTAACGAGTACGCCCTTTGTTTGCATATGGTAAAGAAAACCTAGAGAATAAAGCAGACAAGAAGGCACCTGTTACTAGTGTTTCTGATTTCTCGACATTTTTCATTTATCGAGAAATGAGAAATCAAATTTCTGGCATGTTTTTAAAATTTGGTATAGCCTGCCATTTTCGCTTAAGCTCTCGGTTCGGTCCAACACATACTCACCTCTATCGAAAATAGTATCTTTAACTTTTTAATCTCTGTTACGTAATCTACTTACTTTGAACTTATTTCAAGTTATTAATTTCCTCTCAACTGTTTTGTTTACACACAATATTACTTTATCTGAAATTCTCAGGATTCGAAATATTATATTTTTCCTTTTTTGTAAGTATATCGTTTGATACTTTTTTGTGCTACGTAGTTTATTATTGTATTTCTTCTTGCACATAGTGAAAAGACTTTATCTTACTTGTACAATGGTTACTTTTTTTGAATAAATTGAAAATCGAAATTTGATTTATCAAGAATTCTCGAGAAATCTCAAGAAATTGAAAAGTATTGTAATACTAAATTTTCTGAAATAATTTTGATAATATTTAACAGGAAAAACATTTAAATTGTAATTCAACATTTATTTGCGTCTACAAACATATACAAATTTCAGAAAAAAAACATGTACATACATATAAAAAATATTAATAATTACTAAGAAATTATCTCAAACAATTACAAAGAAAATAATACCAAACTTTAATGAAACATTATTTTTTTAGTTTAAAATAGTTTTTTCAAAAACACAATGCATCTAAAGTGGTGTCGACTAGTCTATTTCTGTTTTTTGAAAATCATTAGCCACAGAGAAATTTCGTTCATTTTGAGTTGATGTTGGCTTAATTAAAAACAGAGCATCTAAAAGTTGCTGTAGATTGGGTGTCCTTTGTCCTGTTGACTCAAAAATGTTAAACTCTTCTGTCAATGTTTTAATTTTTTCATCTTTTGGCTTAGCGCTGAATTGTTCAAGACTTTCTTCGATGGCTTGTTTTCATTTTGTGGGGACGTTGCAATTTTCAACATTTTGCCAAGAGTCATCACTGTTAAAATCTTTAAAAAGTCTACCAAGAATTTCTTTGGCCATTATATACATTTCCGTTTTAGATATTAAATGAAAAAAGTTGTCTCTTGAATAATTTTGAAGAGATTTAGGATTATGTAGAAATTTCATAAGAGATACAATTCTCTTGTCTCTTCTTTCAGCTATTTCCTCTTTTATAGCAAGCCAACCCTGAATACTATGAATTGAAGTTTTGCTTCAAATTTTGTTAGCTTCAAAAATAACGGTTCATGACATGCAATTCAATATTATATTATTACCAATTGATAATTAATTTCGGAGAATCTTTTATAAAAATGGAAATTTTCTCAAAACTCAGAACCAAATTTCTCGAGAAATGAGAAATTTGAATTAGGTATACCTTTTTCTCGCACACATTTATTTTTAACCCCCGACGCAAAAAGAGGGGTGTTATAAGTTTGACGTGTCTGTCTGTGTGTGTGTCTGTCTGTCTGTGGCATCATAGCTCCCGAACGGATGAAGCGATTTCAATTTAGTTTTTTTTTATTAAAGGTGACTTATGTGCGAGTGTTCTTAGACATGTTTGATGAAAATCGGTTGAGCCGTTTAAAAGTTGTGGGGGGTGAAAGTGGGGAAGAATAACCGAATCTCTGCAAATATACTCGAGTGGGGTCTCAAATGAAAGCGCACTGAAAGAGAATATTGATGACTTTATCAAGAGTGACTTAGGTTTTTGTGTCGGGGGTTTTTTAAATTTTAAATTTAATTTTATTAAACTGTTTATTGTTTGTTTCCTGTTTAATTACACTTGGTAATTCATTAAATAATTGCAATCCCTTGTAGCAAAGAGAATTTCGTGCCCTCCAAGTTCTTCTGTTAGGTAATTTTAATGTTTCTTCCGCTCCTCTTAATCTGTGTGGCTATATCTCTGTTACTAAGGTTAACCTTTATCCAAGGTAGTCCGGTAGTTGTCCCTTGCGTATTTTGTAGATAGATAGATAGATTAATACGTTTAAATCAATTCTTTCCTTACAATTTAACCACTTCAACGTGTCCAACATCCATCTTCTAGAGGTAAATCTATTGCACTTTATTATACATCGCATGGCTCTATTTTGTAATTCTGTGACCTCTCTATTTCCATTTGTGTACACAGAAAAAGTATTGTTGCACAGTATTCAAAGTGTGGCTTTATTATACTATTGTAGATTTGAATCGCTGTTCCTAGAGATATTCTATTTCTTATTCTTTTTAAAAATTCAATTTTCATTCCAATGTTTTTTACATATATAGTCCATATGTGCTTTAAAGTTTAGTTTTTTTATCCACTATTACTCCTAGGCATTTGATTTCTTTAACACTCTCAATTAATTCACCATTAATTTCTACGATTATATTAGGATTTAAGTTCACTGTCAAACACTTTGTTTTCTGCACATTCAACATTAGCTTGTTCATTTCCAACCAATCGCTTAGACTATTTAGATCTTGCTGTAAATTCCTTTTAATTTATTTTGGTTTTGTACCTGTTATGTAAATCATCCGCGAACAAGACAGGCTTTTTGTTGTTCAGAACACTTTTCATGTCGTTGGTATATATTAGAAACAAAAGTGTCCCGAGTATTGATCCTTGTGGCACTCCTAGTGTCGTTTCCTCCGGTTTTGATTTGAAATTTCCAACTTTTGTTTTTTGTGTCCTTCCAGTCAGATAGCTTTTAAACCATTTCAACTCTTTATCTGCTATTCCGTATGGCTTCATTTTTTAATAAGAATCCCCTGTCCCCCTGTGGTGTGGGTTTTCCCAGTGTCGAATGTTACTCTTTTAAGCTGGTGTACTGCTCCGGAATTTTAATTACAGAAACGGAGACTTAGCTGAATTCATGCTTCATTTTCTGTATAAAGGACCGCACTACACGATGACTATCGTACTCGGTTAAGAATTTCTCCAAAGGTCACATTGAACACCAACTTTCTTCCCGGCCATGCACTGGCCTACAAATTCTCTGCACTATGTCCTCCTCTTTTCACTTAAAGCGACCATTATTGATGGATAATTTGTTCCACAACGAGTATTTGGATACCTTCAACTTTTCCATAGAAGAATTCTTGGAAAACTTTCTCTACGTCCTGGTTTTGCCTGCATATAACTTTTAGCGGATTCATCAATCGTTGAATTTTTTAGAAAGCACAAATTTTGGATAGAATCATACTTAGATTACATTGCAAAACTTAAAGTAGAGGCTTGCTTGCGTGTGAGAATAGTTAAAACAGAAAATCAACTTGGCGAATTGGCTTCTTTAAATAATCATAGAGGTATAGGGATATAAAGTCAGCACCGTAGGAAGGTCTCGAATTTTGCAAAACGCCCATTTTTTGGTGAATGCGAATTTTAACTTATAAGTGAAAACAAATAATAACATTATTATTCAATAATAACATCGTATATATTCGATTCTTGGCATTTTTCTTAATGTTTCTGTACTGTGGAAAGTCTTGGATTGTTTTATATAACGCTTTTCTACGAGTATAAGCTAAATAAAAATTTTTATGCATTCATTAGAAGCATCATAAAATTTGCATTTCTTAAGAAACTAAGGGGGCAATTTGTAAAGTTCAACGGACAGCTTCCGAAATTTTTTTTTATTATAGATTTAAATAAATTTACTTACTTTATAATAATACGCAATAACAAAGAGGAGAAGATTTTGAAATAAATATATTTGGTGTTTCCCTGGATTGACCATGCTCGCATAAAAATTTACTTAAGCTCCCCTTCATTGCACGCTAACAACAGCGATTGACTACATATTTTTTATTTAAAGAAAAAACTTTGAAAAGAATTTAAAGAAATCTAATTTAAAAAGTTGTAAATAAAGCAACAACCTTTGTGATACCGTATTTGATAAATACTATGTTTCAATTGAAATTGAAATTTCTTTTATTCCTAAGATCTTGATAATGTGTTTTATTTTTAATTGTCTTCCAAACGATTTTCTTGTAACAGCCGAAAAACACTTCTCAATACTCTCAAAGCCTATTAAAAGATTTTCTGATAAATTCCTACGAGGAATCAATGATTTTAGTATTAGGGAGTTTTGAACCATTAATTTGCTGAGAGAATTAAGTTTTAAATCCTTTTGTATCTTTTCCTATTTAACAGATACAATTTCTACTTTTGACTTTGACTCATTGAATAATTGAAAACCCATGACAATAGAAAAGTTAGTGGAAATTTAAGTATTTTTTTTGTGGGGAAATGGCCACCCTTTGTATTCCATGCAGTTGGTATCGCAGACGCGTGGAGGGGGGGGGGGCAAAATAAAATATAATTTAATTTTACAGCCCGTTGTCCGCGACCGCGTTACTGTGTCAAGCTATACAAAAATAATTTTTTCCATGCTGTGGTGTGTAAGCTATTCATCCAGAATTCTTTAATGTCTCAACCTCAAGACGCTCTTCATTCACCCACTCCGATAGCAGTTTTAGATCAGCAATGCTAAATTTTATTTGTTGTACTATAGTCTCCTGAATATCAGAATCAAACCTTCAAATAGTACCTTTTTCACATTAATTTATACGGGATTTGATCGAACTTCCTCTATACTTCAATGTTGAGATAAAATTAATTTATAACGTCTCGAACAGACTAACCCAAACGAATAATATAATTTTTCATTTTGCCTTCAAAACTTGATTCAATTTCTTTATACTTTTCTATCCTTGAAATACAATTTAATTTTCTATCTCACCGTGAAATCCTATTTTTAATCCTAAACATCCTCCCCGTGTTAAATTGCCAAATTCAATCGATTATGGATAGACGTTGAAATTGATGCTAAGGTTTTCTACACTTTTCTGCGTAGCTTATACGTGTATATGTATATGCCTCCAGTTGTCATGTCTTCTTAAGGCAGGTCTCGGTGTCGGGTCATGACAACTTTTCGTGTAATACCAAATCAGTATATGCGGTAAATGTTGATTGATGCCTTGATGAAGAGACACGTTTAACGTATAACCCATAACAAATTGATGAAATTCATTAAAGCTATTCTGATTGGACTTATTATTAATCTCCTGGAGTTATATTTTGATGCGATTCCAAGGTTATTTCTGCTTGTATCCTATACCATTTAAATGGATAATTGTTGTTAATTGTTGTAACCTTTATTTTTAAATGAATAAATTCGACAGTTTGAAATGTCTAATTGTATCTAATGTACGTCATCTTCGAATCTTTGCATTTAGTGTGACGGTGTTAAATGGTTCAGAAGATGATAGTGGCGGCGGTAGAGGGTGCGAAGGGCGCGGCCCGCATCGGGTAATACCATCGTGGGGGTGATACCCAATGTTTTCAAATATATGTTGAAAATTATATTTTTATTTATTTATTTCAGAATGGAATTCTACACATGTAAGATACATAGTTCTTATAAAAAAAAAAGGACTTTTAGGGTGTTCCCTACCACATCAGTATGGTAGTGGAAGTTACAGGAGCAAAAGCAGAGTAAACAAAGTGACAAATTATTAAGAATTGAGAAGCGTGTGTGTTATGGCAGAAGTAATTTCCATTTCACACCAAACTTATTCGGAAGCGACCATAACAACTTTCACAATCGGAATGAATATTGCCATCCAAAACTGACTCATTTGTACTGTCAATATGCAGCTAAGAGGTGAAACTTGAAAATTTACTATTGCCATGAGATACTGGATGCTCGGATAACCACTAGTCTTGCTTACAAACTGACTTGAAAAAAGTCTTCCATCAATCATAGCATAACGAAACCCTTTTTGGATTTTTGCAGATAGCTTTATGAATCTTACTTCTAGAAAAGTAAATACCAAAGCAATATGAAATATTCTTTAGTAGCAGAGAAATTTCTTACAAGAATATTCCGCTGCAGATTCATATCGTCTGATTTGGTGCTTAAGTAGTAGAGGCGTTGCCGCGCCAGGCTTTATGGCAAGTTGTATTTGCTAATAATC
>QYTT01077980.1:988-12822 GCA_006980735.1 Dasypogon diadema | reverse complement strand
CATTATTGCAAAGAAATAAATGAAAAATATGCTTTACTATTCATTTAATTCCTAAATTTTCCTCAATTGCCATCGCCCAAATGTCATTTTTCTCTTTAGCAAAACTTGTGTTCTGTATACCGTGGTGAAAGATATTCTGTCATTTAATTTAAACCACTGCACAATTTCGGACTTCTAAAAAAGGCTTTGAGGTTATCATCTCGGAAGTTAATAAGACGGGGTGCACTTGGCTTTGTGGTCTACTACAACCATTTATTCTAAAGATGTTAAGACGTTTGTTACAAGTTATAAAAATTATGTTTACTGGAATTGTAGGAGTATGCATATTCATAGGAACACATGAAAAATTAGGAAAAAAGTCGATAGTCTTAATCATGTTTTAAATAAACTTTTACAAAACCATGCTACAGTTCATCTAAAATAAGTTTGCGAACAGAAATTTAAGTGTAAAAATCTTAGATATCCGATTTCGTAGAATTTTTTCGTAAAAAAAGTGGTAAAATAAAAGAATATTATCAATTACTAAGTAAATTTTTCAGAGTGCAGTATTATTAATTACTTAAATCTGATTGCATTGTGGCATAGTCATATGCCACATGTTGTCATGTTCTGCGCAACAAAGTGCGGGTCATTGTTTGAAAGCTTTAGCTTGTAAGGCAACAACAAATATAGGAATTGTTTCTGATCCGGGCGATAAAGAAAATTTTCAACAGTGATTAAAATCACATCCTCACTCCTTCATTTACAGCCAACAAGAAAACGAAACAATAAATTCCCTTCGGCACAGAACAAATTTTAACATAATCACAGCTCAAAGCTTTCAACTCTAGGGCAAATTTAGATATTCTGTGATTATTTATTCTGAACACGTAAGCAACCACTATAAATACTTTAAGAGTCCCGAATAGTTTGTATAAAATACGATTCATCTTTAACTTACATTCACAATTTATATGTAGGGCGATACCAGTTTAGCAGTATTGCTACTACAATAAAAGTCGGGGTAATAGACTTACATCATGGGTTTTTTTGGCGGCAAGTGAAATTTGAAAAATAGCCAATGATTTTACCAATTTGTCAAGATTGAAATTCTAGTTCTCAGGATAGAGGAGGGGTAGAGGGGTGGTTGAGGATTTGTTGGAAAAGGAAAGAGATTCCCTATCAAATGATATCTAATTGTGTTTCACAGGGCGTACAATAAAAATATTACAGGGTGTTAAGTGAACAAAGTACTGCAAAATATCTTAAATCGTTGAGGTTGGTTTCCACCCCTTTAAATCGTTTTTCCGCAGATATAAAAAATACGTATTTTTTAGTTTTTCGAGTACTACAACATATGTGAAAATGAAAAGAATCGGAGGAGGACACCTAAGTGATATTCCTTGTTAGAACAACCGAGTGGCTAGAAATTTTTGCACAGCTTTAACGCCTGGATCGCCTAGCAATCGTTCACAAGTAACAGGTCCTCATTCCCAATGTTTTCACACACTGCTCGTACCATTTAAGTGTTATCATCAATATGACTAATAAGTTTTCTACACCACATCTATTTGTCTCCTCCACACAAGAACGGCCTGTGGATTTTTAGAGAATAAAGAAAATTGTCAATGACCCTCGTTTCACCCGGAATTTCACTTTCATATAGTGTATGCGATTATATAAAAGTGTAGCATCGGTAATGCATTTTTCTAGTAGTGTCGTACTGGAAATTTTGATAGAAGTTAACTAACAGCAGGACTGTGATACTAGTTTCACATTCCTGTTACGTATTTCTTTGTTCTGGTTTTCAAACCGTGGCGCATTTAAAGCTTATTATATTTATGCACAGTTGAAATAAGTTATTTTTGTCAAAACTTGCGTAACTTTGTCAAAAATACTTTATATAAGGCCAAAGTATTGATTCCGTTTGCTTGTTTTCTGCGTTAATTCACCATTTTCTCTTTAACTTACAAAGTACAAATGAATTTTGTGTGTTGTAATAAAATTATTGCAAATTAATTTGCTATTGCTATTTTTTAATATTCCGTACGTTTTATTAATTCGGGATATGCCAAATGTATAGAAAATCATTATATCAGACCACACTTACTTAAAGTGTGAAGGTAAATACGAACAAAATGTGACAGTCATTTAGTTTTGATAATCCACACATTTAATACTTGTCTACATGTTATAAAAAACAATTTTTAAAAATATTTATTTTTTGTTGTTGTAATATATGAGAAATTGTAACTATTCAAAAAACTTTACACATTTTCCCAGCCCTAACTTGTATACTTATTAAAATTAATAAAAGTGGATAAATTGCCTTAGTCTTCTATATAATAAGATATTATGTTGCATAAGTGTGATTACTTTGTCGCGATATAACAGTAAGCAATTTTTTAATAATATGTCGTTTTACTTATGAAAAAATTGCCTTTTATACGTACATTAATCTAAATTCACAATAGTAGATCACTTTTTATCACGGGGCCGGACTTGGAGGTATACGCGGTTGAAAGTCTCTTCGAAATTCAATTTCATCAGTTTCGGATGAGGAACTTTCACTTGAAAATGTTTGCCTAATTTTCAAAGCGCTAAATAAAGTAGCATTTGCTTGTTGCTGTCGCCATAGAAGATCATTTTGTTTAACAGTAGAAGCATGAATTTTTTCTGGCCACTGAAATCCCGGGGCGGGTATTTGTTGTTGAGGTTTTTGAATTGCATGATTTCTTGTTTTATTATTTTCGATAAATCCGTCTTTAGATACAGAATTATAAAAGTTGTGAGTTGTGGGACTTTTGCCGGTTAATTTTGAAACGTCAAATTCCGAATACAAGATTTCTCTTTCATAATTAGAACCATTCATGGCAAAAGCCCTGGGAGGTTTGATAAGATTGTTAGTTACATTGTAATTGTTACCAGGCCCCCGGCCGCCAAAATCGTATATTTTTTCATTAAACCCAACCTCATAAGTCATCTGTTGTGAATTTTGATACTTTTGCGGATGTCTTTCGTTGGTATAATTATAATGAGGAGCTGATTTAATACTTGTATTAGAACCATAAACTTTATCTTGCACAACTTCATCTGTAGCTGAAGATTTGCGAGTTAAATATTGCCGTCGTTTTCGTGACGATACAGTCATCTTCGATCGGATATCACATTCGGAATGGGCAATGCTACGATCATAATCGCTTTCATTGCTTGAGGAAGAACTACTATTTAGAACCATTGGATTATAACTTAAGCGTCGAAGTGTTCGAGCTTTAATACTACGAGGCTTGTATGCAATAATATTGCGGGGTTTATGAAATGAATTAAGATTGCGATGTGTAAAATGAGAAGCACGGTGAATACGATGTTGTGGTTCAGATAACACTGGAGATTTCAGTTCATAATTATCTGTAAAGGACATTGACCTCTGTCGACTTGTATAATCTCCAATGCATGTATTTTGGTTTTGTGATTGAATTGAGTGGTTGCTAGTGTTTAGAGTTTTCACCGGCGAGGAATTTATTTTGACAGAACTCCCCGAATTACCCGGCTCATTTCGTAAATTCATAAAGCGTGACTCCAAATTTGGATAGTTGAAATCTTTTGAGCCGAGATAAGATTCTTGGGGGCTAAAATTACTTTTTTGACTACTTCGCCGAGATAATGAGAGATTCGTTTCTCGCGATGCAAACCCCGTATCCGGTGTGCTTGAGCGTTTTTCTTCTAATTTATCTATCACATCTGTATAAATTTGGGAGCTCGTAAAATTATGTTGCTGTAAGGATTTTTCTGATTGGTTATTCATTTCCATCTTAGTATTAAAATTTTCGAAATTAAAATCGGCTTTATAAGATTTTATTGAAGAACTATTTATTTTGCTTGAGCAGGAATTCGTATTAACTGGAGAAATATGGGAGAATTGTTCTCCAAATAATGTTTCGGCCGAATCGGTTTTAGCAAGTTCATTATACGTTTGAAGGAAATCTAAATTCAAAGCCTTCAAAGTATTTTCAATGTCTAAAAGATTTTCACCAATTATATCTCTATTTTTTTTGTCCAAAGTTTTGCCTTGCTCAATGTCTTTCAGGGGGATATCTATATTAAGCGGACGAGATAAGATTTCCCTGGATTTTTTAAAACAAAAATCAGCACTTTCTTTATCAAATAGTGGAATTCTTATATCAGCATCATACTTTTCAATTTCAGTCAGAGATCGAAATCGCTTTTAAATTAAATTTAAACAAAATAAATAAAACATAAACATAATGTGTTTGTCAGGAAAGACAGTACATTGGTGTTCATTTGGGATAAGGAAATTAGCCGAAATGAGTAAAAAAGTTCTGTTAGTTTCTCTGATGGTATACGTGATATTAAATATGTTAATTATAAGTGACACTTTGTTATAAGTCAACTACATCGCTTTTGTAATCTTGAAACTAAAATATAACTCAAATATTTCAAAAACGCATATTTCGGTGTTAGGGTGTAACAACATATTACGTATGCGAAATATTTAAATACATATTTGTTACATGCAGGATGGGTGTGAAAATAAAAACAAGAATTAAAAAATGAAGTATTTTTAATATATTTTACAAAAAAGTTCCAAATCAGAGCAGGTAACATTCAACTAACATACGAAGTAATTAAATATTGCTATCTGCTTTGATTTCAATACAAGTTTTCATATGCAAACCAGAAATTATTGTATAAAATGTTTTAAATTATAATAATATATGTGGAAATGGCTTTAGAATATCTTCCAAAGATATTTTATGGTTTGCTTATGGATTAAGTATGTTGTATATATATATGTAAATACGCACCTGCAGATCAGGAATACTTTTGAGTTCTTCCGTAAAATTTTTCCTTTCTTTCAAAGTGGTGTGCGTGTTGACATTCCCATTAACTGCTCCATCTTTATCTGCTGATCCATGGTGAGATAGGTTCGGAAATCGAAAACTAAATTTCCGTTTTGGGCTTTGGGTTATTGTATTGTGGTCTGATACGAGATCGGTCATAGACCTATTCGTACATTATTATAATACATTCGTAGAAAAATAATAAATACTCACCTTGCGCTTATTTCATTTGCAATTTCAATAGCTTGGTTCAATATTTTCTCGTCCTTAACAGATATATTTTTTACAGTTCCAGCTGCCTTTTTCTTAGATTTATTTCCATTGGTATCACTGCCACTATTTTTCCTATTTAATTTGGACGTTAATTCAGCAATTTCATTCTTTTTATTAGTATGTTCAAAATCTGGGGATTTTGCACTGCATTCTGTACGTGTTGTGCTTATAGTTCCGAACATAGAATTGATTTCGTCCAAAAGTGATGGTCCTAGGTCAAACACTTTATCAGCAGTAATTTCATCGTCTGATATTTCATGATATTCGTGTTGTGTTTCTGGTTCATTTTCGGTCCATGTTGTACCTTTTTGTGTGCAATCTTGCAATGAATCATCTTCTAAGTTTGCATTTGTAAATGCATTTGTTTCTAAACCATAGTTATTATTTTGCATTGCGAAACCCGTTGATGTGTTCACGCTCGAAGCAAAAGGATTGGAAGAATTGAATACTGGTTGTGGAGGGAAATCAAAAGAAGAGCCAAAAGCACTAGCTTGATGTTTTGGAGTATTTTCGTTCGAGTTTATAAACGTAGGATTTGTGGATGAAGTTGTGATTTCATCGGGGAAATATCCACTTGCTGTCTGTAAAGAGTCAGGGCTTGTTGGAGTAGGTGGCAAGAGTAAAGGCGTTTGTTCTATATCTTCTGATGGCTTATATGGTGTAACAATTTGGCGGGGAAGATGATTGTACTATATAGAAGGTATATAATTTTAATATCATAGCAATAGTAATATCCTTACATTTTGGGAGCTTGCAATAAATGCGACATCTCCAAAATAGGCGCCATCAATTCCTACGTGTCCAGTATGTTTTAAATCATTCTGAGGCATTGATATCATTTCGGTTCTTAATTTTCTTTTGCTAGAACGATCACTGCTTCTAGAAAAGGAATCTCTGGAAAATTACAAGTTGATAAGAGTTTTATAGATAATTTTTGTAATAATGGCATTTATTATTTTTCACGCTATATATTATATTGTAAAGTAAATACACATTGTCTGTTTAGATTATGATTCTCAATTATTACGCTTTTTTAAACAAATCGTTATATTAACACACAACGTTGCAGGAATTAAAAATAAGGTACTTTTTCTTAATTTCCTTTGTGCGCATAATTTCTCTAGCATTTTCTGAGGTTTTATTAATAAGAGAAAGATATTTTATTTTCAATCTTTGATTAAATAGAAAAGGATTGATAGAAGCCAGGTATAAAAATGTGTACCCGACTGAGGCCAATTTTAAAATAAGTTGTTTATAGATTAAATACGAACGCCATTAAGGAAACTTTTTCCCGGTAACAAATAAGATAAAAATGAGAAACGCGTTACTTTGGGTTGCTTGAAGCAAATAAATTTCTGAACAGGAACTAAAAATCTGAGAAATAAAAACTGAATGATCAGATCATCAGGACCTATATACTATATAAGACCTTTATATATTTCAAATAAACATATAATTTTCAAAATCCACAAAAATTTCAAATAAGTCCATTACACATCAAAAACACGAAATAATTTAAAACTATATTTAATTTTCGTGTGAGCTTATAAGCCTATATGAAAACTAAATATATTATTTGCAGTAAACGAAGTATCGTAGATTTCGACAGCGACGATAACGGCAGCATAGACACATCTATAAAAATGTTATTTGAATGTCATAGGCTTTCGTTTTTAATTAATTTTGACCATACATCTTGAATTTTACTCTAACCTTACCGTTGCAGTTGTTCCCTTTTTAGCGCATTATGTAATTTTAGTTTCTTAGGTGCGAAATCCTTCAAGGATAGACTTACTGCAGGGCTGATATATATTTTACTATTGCCGATCCGTTAGATTCATTAACCAAATTGAAATTTTCAAAATGAAAGATCCAAGTTAAGGCGTTTTTTTATGGCTGACAGAAAGAGTGAAAGCAAATCAAATGATTTATGAATGTTATGTTTAATTTTAAACTAACATCATGATCATCTTTAATGTAAAGGTGCAGTACTCTTAAAAGTAGGTAACGTTAATGTATTTTCTCTAATGGGTTTTTACTTGATAGTCAACATAGTCGACACAAGTAAAAGTAACGGGATAAAAATATTTAAATTACTTTGATTTAAAACCATAACAATCGAAAAGCCAAAATAACAATTTAAAATTAAATTAATACGACGTGTTGTACATTACCTATTAGTACATGATGGAAGACCTTCCAAGTAAGCCACAGTGTTAGCTGGGTTGAAGAGACCAGTTTTACCAGAATTTAAAACACCTTTCCAATATGGAGTATTTGTTGCTTTATCAAGCACAGTAATAATTTCACCTTGTCTATACATCAGGTGATCTTTTTTAGACTCGCAATTATTGACTACTGTTTTCAGTTGTTCTGGCTTCATATCTGGCAACATGCTATATATTTCATTAAATTTTGGACGCTTGTTTGGATCATGTTGCCAACATTTCACCATTAAATTGTAATACTCTCTAGGACAACATTCTGGCTGTTCTAGCCTCTGCAAAATCGTTTAGAATTTTGAAACCCATGTAAATTTTTCTACATATTGCATTATACCTGGTAATTTGGTTCATCAATTGCTTCTAAGACTTGTAACCCTGTTAGTGCAGCCCATGGTTGAAATCCGTAAGAAAACATTTCCCACAAGCATACGCCATATGCCCACACATCGGATGCATTAGTAAATCTCAAATAGTTTATACATTCAGGTGCGCACCTAAAATCATTAATTACAATTATTGCATTGTTAATACATATTTCCAAGTGCATTTACCAGGCAATAGGCAATTTTAAATTGACATTAAAATTTGTTTTGTAGTAATCCTTTCCCACTCCAAGAGCTCGTGATAGACCAAAGTCAGAAATTTTTACTTTATTTTTACTAAATACTAATATATTTCGTGCGGCCAAATCCCTAATTATTGAACTGTTAGTCGATTTGATTGCAATAAGGGTATATTTTTTACCGATGAATGAGGCGCTTGTTTTCTAGATACATCATACCATTACAGATTTGCATAGCGAATTCACACAGTGTGGGAACTGTAAGAAAACTAACTCGTAGCCCTGGATCCTTTAAACATTCAAGTAAAGAACGCAAGTGAGCTAGTTCTGTAACTAGCATTAATGAGTCTGTGTCTAATACTACACCGTAAAGGCGAACAATATTTTCGTGCTCAATTGCATGCATTATTGCGGCTTCTTTTAAGAATTCCATTGGATTTGATTGCATCCTCTCTCGGCACAAGCATTTTATAGCTACTTGGATCTAAGTGAAGAAAATTTGATGTATATTACGTACATATCACAGGGATCTTGAATTGTTTGTTTTACCCTTTCTGCTCCATTCGTCCACACGCCTTGCTGCACAATTCCGAACTCACCCGTACCTAGTTGTTTATTTACGGTAATTGAATCAGCAGGAATAATATGTTTATTGCTGGGTGTTTTGCTTGGTGAACTGGCTGCTCGACTTGGCTCGCTTGAAGCCATTTGATTTGAGATCTGTAGTGAAAAATTAATGAATACAACAAATTTTTTAATAAATATTAAAAACCCACAGGTCCTTCATCCCTTTTATTAGGATTTTGCAAAAGCCGTTTTATTTTACTTAAATAACCATGAGGGTAATATTTTTCGTAAAATTTCCGCAGTCTTCGAATTTCCGGACGAGAAAGACCAATTTGTTTAAGATCTTCATCTGTTGCATATTTTAAATGGGAAGCATTTGATATCTTAAGTTCGTTTCTAAAAAATTTATAGGTAAAGTAAACATATAAAAATATAAATGAAGCTTTTACTTAATTGAATTGTAGTATTGTTGTAACTCAGATTCAACAAGAAACTCATACAAATCTATTTGCTTGGGTTCTGAAATGCAAATAATTATTATTATTCTCTCTTTGCTAGATATATAGAGTAATGTATTTGTATAATTATAAAATTTAGCATCGTTCATATGCTTAGAATATATAATATAAAGACAGGTAACTTTATTGGTGAAGAATAAGTCATATAAAAACAAGATATGTTCTGTATACCTAGTTATGTTTACCTCATTTTTAATATTACTAGAAAACTCAACTGAATTTCTAGTTTTCGCTAATCTGCAAGGATCGACTCTAAAATTATTTATATTTCTTAAATTTTAAAGTTAAGACCGACTCAATACTTTTTAAATAGTTTGATAATAATAATAATAAGTTAACACAGCAACGTCAGCGATACAGACAGCTGTTAGGACCGAAACACATTCAGAGCCGCAGGTACCAAGCCCCAAGTACCAGGTATCAAAGTCAAGTTTCAAACAACGAAAACTTATGAGAGCTTCCACATTGGTAGTAGCAAGCATCTTTTGGTACCAGTATCAAATGATGCTTGGTACCCAAGAAAATTTTGATACTGATACCGCAGTAGTGCCAACAAAATAAGCGTAAATTTATATATTTTTTTAGGTGTCAAAATTAAAAGAACTTAAAGTGGGGGAAGAGATAATTGATTTTATGACGAAAAATAATTTTATGCATAATATAAATTCTACGGAATATAAAAACTTGAAACCTATCTAAACTACTTTGATCAGTTGTCAATTATAAATATTTTAAAGTTGTCAGTATTGAATGATGCTTGCGGCTTGGTACCCTGAATGTAGCTTCCCTCGGTATCATGTGTCGGCATCAAATGCTTGGTACTTGCGGCTCTGAATGTGTTTCGGCCCTTAGCGTCAGAAACGTCTCAACAATCTGAAGCTAGGTTAACACAAAAATATGGGAGACAAAGGGAGCGGTTAGCACCAGAAACACCTGGTTGAATCACCAACGTAAGCGTACCCAGCAATACAGAGATGAAAATCATCTACAGGCGTTTCAAAAGTTATGTTACGGACCAATATTGACGTTTAAAAGCGATTGGTAAACGGCGCTATCGGTTACATCACTGAAATTGTTTGGCCTCAGTTTCATCGAACCGAAATGTACGAAACAGATATACCGTCAGTTCGGATCGACTTTGGAAGAGACGGCGTACACGTTATTCACCCTAAAGCCATACAGCTTCCAGCAAAGTTCAATTATGGGACGGCTGAAAGAAGGACGTTGCCCTTAATTTTGTAATGGGCTTCCACTGTCCAGAAAATGTAAGGCAGCACTGGAGATCACGCACTTGTGTATTTAGGCTCGAAATTGTTTGAGGAAGGACAAGCTTACGTGGCACTGAGTCGAGTAAAGTCTATGGAAGGATTATGTATTGAGGAGTTAGATTGCAACAAACTGAAAGGAATGAGAAATATTAAGTAGCTAAAAAAAACTAAAAACTTAAAATAAAATAAGTAAAAAAATTTTTTAAGTTAAATGGCTTTATTGTAAAGAAACATAATAATGATGCAGATAATGTACTAAAAGCTTAAAAATAAATAGGCAGGTACCAGGTACCAGTTATCACACCACTCTCCTAATCAATCTAGAGCATTGTTCAGACTAAAATAAAATCGTGGGGCGTAGTGTAACCTGAGTAAATATGTAAATAATCGTTTTGTGATGTCGCACGATGAGTGAGAGCAGAACAAGAGTTGGTGGATCAAATTTTGATTGGAAAAATGTGCATAAGAATGACTTATATACTAAAATTATTTTAACATCAATAGAAAGTAAACATATTAGGCTTCAAATTCCAAGAAGACCATTCTCAAGTAGGAAGGATAGTTTTGGAGTTATAACAATTAAAACTAAAAAAAATCCGTTTTCTCACAAGCAGGGCTTAGATGCTGCAGCATTTTTATAAGGCAGCATGCTATTGCTGATTTGTATGAAAAAAGCTGTAAAATGCTGCAGCAATTTAAACCTTGCTCATAAGAATCAATGCAATTTGGTCTGAACTTTAGTTCGACATCTCTCAATCGTTGTGTGTGTAACCTTCTCTAGTTCACGGCTATACCGGGGGTTTCGGCCCATGATTTCGTAGTTTGATTTAAATGTATCAACGTGTAAATGATTACGGGATTTTCTACTATTCATTTTAGCTATTATTCCTTTTAGTTTCTCGTTAATTCGTTAATATTCTTAATACTTTGCACAAAAAGTCATTAAATTTACTTGTTATTAAAACTGAGAAAGACAGAAAAAATAAAGTAACTTATAACAAGGAAAGAAGTAAATAAAAAACTGATTCCCACAGTGCTGAGAGAATCTAATAAATATGAAATTTCTTATCATCATATAAATATTTGCCAACTTTGAATAAAGAGCCAAATGACTTTTTTCTGCTACAATTTCAGAGTCATGACATGATTCATAAACATATTTGACTAATATTCGTGCATCACTCGTATTCTTGTAATACAATAGCTCAGGAAATTTTTAAGGCATAAATAAGTATGATTCTGGCATTTGCGCTATTTTAGCACTCCTTTTTAGTTTCCCTATTCCAAATATAATTTCTTCGTAAATTGTAATGTGAGCTTAGCTATATCGCATTTATGTTTAAACTTAGATTTATTTAATTAGATAAAAGAAAGTCGTAATAGTTTCAGTATTAAAATGGAAAGAACAGGGCTTTCACTGGATTGTAACTATATACCTCATTTGCAGACCACCCGAATAATATCAAGTTAGAAAGCTGGGGTGTTTTCGTGCTTCACACATGCAAGATGCAACAAATAAATCGCTCTTGATTTTGGACAACCCTTCCTGTGTTTACATCTCGAACTGAAACGTCAAACAA
>QYTT01077978.1:0-18633 GCA_006980735.1 Dasypogon diadema | reverse complement strand
GCTGCCCTTTTAGGCATAAATCTCTTTATTATTAAAGAAGCCTTTGGGCCCTCTTGAATCAACTCAAATAAATAATATGTTGTTAATATTAGAGCAAAATTCAGTTTCTTTTTTCGTTTTAAATAATTCACTTGCTCTGTGGTTAAGTAAATCTAAGTTCTTGTTATTGTTCCCAATATGCTACTTTTCTCTGCCGTTTTTAAATAGAAAAGCGAAAAATATAGTCGTAAACTTTTCATGTTTTTTCTTGGACTCCTGGGAGAACAAAACCGAAAATATTAAATATACTTTTCTATAGACGGAAAAGTTTCTGTCTGGAGAAAGACTTTCAGTTGGGAAAGTCAAGTGCATCACATTAATTTTTAATAATACTTTCCGTCAACTTTAGAACTGTCCTAACTTTAATGTCGAACATAAAAAAAAAATTATTCATTTTTAATGGCAAATAGGACAAGTCGAAACAAAAGACGAATTCCTTCTTTTATATTGTGTGATGTGAAGTCCCTGTGAAGAGGCAGATGAAAGAAAAAAAACTTTTCTTAAATTCTCCAGAGGTTTTTGCCTCTGTTTTTCTACTGTATCATCTCTACATCACCAAAGAGGAAAATTTTTGCGGACAAAAAGCGTAACTTTGCCTTGGGGGAAGGAAAACAATTTCTGACACTAAATAGAAAGGAAATTGCGACACAGATAGTTTTAGGAATCCCCAGCAGTACCGTAACTTTCTATTAAATTTCAACAGTTTCTCAGTAGATATAAGACAAAATGTCAAACAGAAGACAAAATCCTTTTGTTTGCGCCTTTAATAAAAGATTTCGGGCTAAAAGCAATTTTATTTTAAATTCTCGTTTCCGGCAAAAGGATACGCTCGCAGATTAATATGATTAACAAAACTTGCAAAATTTATAGGTTTATGCATACGGAATGGAGTGGTACTTCATTTTAAGAATTTTTCCTGTTCGAATTATGTAAAGTAATAAACAAAAGTAGGAAAATACCCTAAAATTAAATAATAGTGAGCCCGAAACCAGAAATACAGCAAATTTCTATGTATAAGAATGAAGCACCTGATGAACGTAAACATTTTATAAACTTATATATATAAACTAATAGTCAGTTTTTATTCGGTATTAGAGATATTAGCCCCTATTGCTGAATCCACCGGCGAGAATATGCGAATTTGAGTTTTCGAGTGTCGAAAACCTTCGAAGTGAAAGAGAAAGTGTCACTTAATTATTAAAAAAATATTATTCAATTCTTGCCTACTGCCCTTATATACAGGGGAGGGGGGAAGGGGAGTTAAATCCGAAGGGGTAAGGAGCTACGGTCATTTTACATTTTCTGGCTCGAATGTTACTTAATCCCCTGTAATTTCTAAACCAGCCACCCTCTCATCACTCTCATTTTTTATTAAATATAGCCAATCTCATAGGCTTTCCAAGGAGTCTTCCTCCACCTCCTTCTCCTTTACCCTTCTGGAGATATAAATATTTAAAATCCGAATTTTGAGTTTTTGATCAGCTGTTTTACGAAACAATGGATACCATACTGTCGCTACTCTTTCAAAAGATTTAAAGCATCAAAGATATTCCATTGCTACTTGAAAATAATGTCAGGAAATTTCAAATGATAAAAATGGAAAGAAAAACAATTTCTGGCAGATATGGAACATTTTTGATGCTTTAGATCGTTTGAAAGAGTGGTGATAGTATGGGATTGTGGTATATCAATCGAAAGGAGAAGAAATAGGCTTTAATATTGCGAAGAGAAAAGGGGGTGTTAATGGCCGTTTAAAAAAAAATCCATTGTTTTATAAAACAGGTGATGAAAAACCTAAAATTTGGATTTGAAATACTTATATATCCGGAAGTGTATGGCTCCGGTGATGTATGGCCCCTTGGAAAGCCTATGAGATTGGCTACTTAACAAAAAATGACTCGTAATCACAGGTTGCCTCGTTTAGAAATTACAGAGCCAGAAAATTTAAAATAATCGGGATTTACCCCACAAAGAAATCATGAAATTAACGAGGATCATCTATTGAGTGAATTGTTGTCAATCAGAAGAAGAAATTGGAGTCGATTGGGAAAAAATTGAGGCATCTACTTTGCAATCTTGTTCAGAGACGCATGCCTATTGAAAAGAATCACATTAGAGCATCAAACTTAAATGAATGCTATCGAAATGAAAACCTTTGTTCACCTTATATTAATTATGATTGGAGATCTTGTTCAAGAATCAGATGATATATATCAGTTTTTAAAAATTCTAGTTAAAATGATTGATATTTTACTTCTTCCACAATTTGAGGAAACAGACTTGAATAACCTTAGTGAAATTATTCTAAAACACAATTCACTATATATAACTTTATTTAAAGATACTTTAAAAAAGAAACACCACTATCTGAACCACTATCCGACAATAATAAAAAAAACGGGGTCCTATTAGACGATTGTGGTGCTTTCGTTTTGAAGCATTTCATCAAATACACAAAACCTATGCTAGAAATATTAATTCTAGAGTTAATATTCCTTTGACCCTGTGCAATAAAATTCATGCTTGTAATTAAAACCAAGCTGATAAATGGCAGAACTTTTTAAGGGTTTGTTGAATGTCCATGGCTAGACGGACTAGGCTTCAGCCATGCTGATGAGATTTCCTTACCGTCGAAATCGAAACACTCCACAACATCTTTTAAATGGCACTTTGCTAGCAATCCCCATCTAAAAAAAATTGCTGCCTTTCGTGGAACTTTAAACAAGTGATAAATATTTTTGATTTTTGAATTGGAAAATTATTGAATTTTCCCAACATTTACTCTCTTCTTACTGTGAAGACAGTTTGCATTCGTATTCTATAATAAGTTTAAACAAAATTAATGGTCCTCCTATTCGAGTGTATTTTTTGCCAATGGCAAAAATATTATACGGTTAAAAAAATATTTTTGAACTTATTCATTTAAATATTTGGAATTTTACTGTGTTATATTGTTGTGGCCTCTGGTGCGACTTTTATTTAAACAACTTCCTGGGGTTTCAATTCTTTATTTTTTCTAATATAATTTAAACAGTACACAATTTTTTTTTCTTAACTTAACACGAGTATACACTATACACTTCAACTATTATACACTTCCACTATTATCTTTGATTTAATATTATCACTTAAAACCACCTGAGGTTACTGTTTACACAAACGCCAGTAACGCTCACGTACCAGTTTCCGCGACTATTCTACAACTAACTTCCTAGCAGAGCCGCGATCCCCATCAACCAAAACTTCAACCACTTTGCAAACGCTGCAAATAGCCCCATTGCAACATTTGGCTGTATACTTGGTTGCAGAAGTCAGGTTAATTAGGAAATCAGTACAGCTCGTAATTGAATTATTTCCCAACTGGGAAATCGAGGGCTGTTTAGTGAAAGACCCTGAAAAAGGTTTGGGGTTTTTTGTTTTAAGAAAAAATGCGAATGTTTGCGAGACTTATGATTTACACTTTATTAAAAGAAATTCAAAATTCATTGACAAATTTGTGCACTAAAAAAAGAAAAAAAAATTACAAAATGAAAATAAACTTCAATCACAACCAATAAACCAAATGAAACAAAAAGAGAGCTTTAAATATTTGGCGAATGACAATTGAACTTAAACAAAAATTGTACAAAAATGGAGAAAAGTTATAAAAAATTGCAAGAATAATCGAACAAAAAAATAATGTCGAATTGAAAAATTAACAAAAAATATAATTGTGGTAAGTTAAAAATTAAACCGATAAAAAGAAGTTCGTTTTATCCCTGTAAAAGAAAAAAGTAGGGAACAGTGGAGGATTTTACCTCTTTCGAGAAATCACCACAATTTTCACTACAACATTTCATTAACACTCCAAAAAGTAAAAAGTTCCAAAATGGCGGCTGTCCAACTCCTGAAGATCTGCTGCTGCTACTTCCAAATTCACGAACACTGAGAGCCAGAACATGGCGTGCAGCAGCCTTTTATAGCCCGTGGGTCCCAATTTTTAATACTTTCTTAATAAACTTTTCCGCTTTTCGCGCATGCGAAATAACCCAAAAAGCTCTTTGTTGCAAAACAGATGACGGTTTTCATGCGGCTTGCAATCCGAATATGGGTTCCATTTACGCACATTGTTACTCCAAGTATACTATTTATATTATAGAAATACCTCTTGTTTTCTTGCTTTTACGTCTCAGGCATAGTCAGCCTTAACACACTCAGTATCAGGTAATCTATATATTAATTATACAAAGAAAGCTTCCGGTTCCGTATTTCAGCCACTTTTATTATATGGAGTTTCATCGACCTTTTCTTGAAATTTTATAATGGCAGCACTGATCCGCATCAGTTCGGGGTTGCGTTCCTGGGTAACTTTGGTATTAAGTTCGGTGTTTGCCATCGATAAGTATGTAATACATGGATTTATTGAAACTTTTTTTCATTTCATTATTCTGCATGGTAAAATATTTTGCAGGTGTCTTTTTACTGCTTCCTTGCATGGGAAGATTAGGCCTACAGGGGACACCTCTGAAAAAAACGCGCTTTGAGATTTAAGGTGCAAATTGAGGGAACATATAAAACCGTTATGTCACTCCTATACCTTCACTTTGTGCAATTGCACAGCGGTCTCCTAGTAACATTAAATCTGCAGACGAATTTCTTATCTATTGCCTTATATGCATTGGCGACTCTACTTACTCTTTCTAATTAATAAAAAAGGCCACACAAAATTTAATTACAATTCAATTACAACCAAATAAATGTCAATGCCTTTGTTAACTCAATGACAATAATGTTTGAAAAAATCCGCCCTCATACATAGAAAATCTGCCGGCGGATTCTACAATCCCAGCATGAAGTGAAAGTGAAACTTTTTAGCGGCGGGATCTTCGATTCGTTGGATTCAACAATTCACCCTAGATTTTCGATTGCAGCAAGTCAGTCTAATTATCGTCAGTGTGGCGATTGCTTTGCCTACTGCAGACACCCATGAAGGATTGTCAATAAATTTTCTACAATTTGAATATTTTTACAAAGAAATTGTTACAAATTATGTAGATGAGGAGGCAATTTTAGTTGATAACCCTCACAAAAGTATGGTCTTATCACTTTAATAATTTTTATACCATTGTATTGGGTACTATAAGTTTCAACAAACGTCTGGAAGGTCTGAAAATATTCCTGATAGGAAGAAATAAAATTGTCCGTCTATCTGTCTGCCTATGTGATAACTGGAGAAATTTTTCAAAGAAACTTCAAATCTGGATCACAAACACGGTAAAATTTAAAGTTCAAAAACGGGTCAAAACGGACAACTCCTCCGTAGGCTTGACATAAGTAGATGTATTAAAATTGACACACACATACTTTATTAAAATTGAATAATCTTCCGTTTAACCAAATCGAGCAACTCCTTCAGTGGATTGCCATATGAAATCTGTAATCTTGTAAATTAATAAATAAAAATTCCGTTTTCCTCTTCTAGCGCCAAAATGACTTCCCGTATGCAGCTTTAATTACTATTCTAGAATAATGTTTAGCATAAAAGTACCTACAAAATACTCATTTTATTTGCTTTCTTGTTTACAAAACTATCTACAGAATATACAAAAGTAATGGGTTGATTTAATATTTTGATAGGGTAGGGTTTTAAGAAAAAATGTTTGGAATAAAAAATGCAGGGCACAAAAAGGGGTCCTTAGCCTGAAACAAGAGTCAAGCAGACAACAGATAATTTATATACAGTGGTGTTAAAAACTGAAAAAGCCCATCACATGTTTGTGAGTTTAGTATAATCCAATCCTGACCATCTCTCCAAGATAATGCTCTTTGTCATTCTGAAATGAGTTCCTTTAATGGTGAACAGTGCTTGTGATAACACGTCTAAAAAGTGATGATCAGTACCTGATAAAATTTAATGACATTTATTTTCCTTTTGATAAAATAGACCAACATCACAAGGCAATGGAAATTAGTTTTGATTTTCAACCTATTATAATTCTATTATAACCGCTTAATTTATAATTTTTTTAAAGCCGACTATTTTAAAATTAACAATTAATTGGCATACGTACAGAAGACTAGGAATCTTACTTAGTACTAATAAATAATTAGGTAATTAAAGCAAATGGGAAAAATATATAACTATAAAACTAAAAATAAAGAAAGCAATAATCAAATTAGAAAGTAAACAAAAAGAAAACGAATTAACAAAAAATATATAAGCAAATAAATAACAAGAAAATGAACAAAAAAATCAAGAATAAGGAACAAAGAAAATAAAAAAATAAATATAAAATATATGACAAGAACGAAAGAAATGATTGCCACCTATTACTCAATTAGTGCTTTAATGCTTGCAACAAATCCCGTATGTGAGTCCAAGCACTGAGTTCGACTAGCGAGGGCATTCCTCCTTCGGTTTGCCTGGACAAAGTAAGAAGATATCCCAAATCGTGAGACATATCTGGGATGATGAAATTCCAGGCCTCTTGTGAAAGACAACGATTGCAACTTTTCATAAGATATAATGGATCCTTATTGAAAACAAGGCTGTGGAGGAAAATAAGCTCACGACACGTCAGATAATTATCAAGGGTGGCACCCAATAATGAATTCACATAAGGTTTGATGTGCTCTGTGCGTGACAACCGATGTACGTAACGCATCACATTATTGAAGGCAACCCGTAATTTTCTCTGGCAAATTGAGTTAAGCTTGCAGAAAACAAGATTACAATAGGAAAAGTGTGCGATTATGAATGACTTAGCAAGCATCAAGCGAAGAGGTACAGTTCGGTAACTGGAAGTCTTCTCAATGCTTCAATCTCAACTTAAAATCACAGCAACTGAACTTCGAATTAAGCTTAAGACCGAGATCTTGAATGCAGTCAGCATAGGGAATACAAGGGTTATTCAAGATAATTTGAGGGAAGTCAAACTTATCAACATGATGCCTATAAATGGCTGAGCAAGTGGACTTAGATACATCGACAACTTGTTCTAAGTCACTTAGATATATGTTAAACAGTAGTGATCCAAGTATAGAACCTTGAGATACACCAGAAATTAGTAATTGGGTTGGAAATAGTGTTATTCAGTTTTACGGCCTGAGTGTGATCATATAGCAAAGATTTAATTAAAGCGATCGCAGATGAAGAGATAAAGAATTAATTACAGAATCAAAGAGAAAATCTAAATAAAACAAAGATAGTAAAATGATCTTTGTCCAGTGCCTCAGAGATCTAGGTAGTGACTTTTAACAGCGCAGTCTCGTCGCTATGCTTGACACGAAATACAGATTTCCAAGGTTTTAAAAAATTGTTATCCTCAAAGTGTTTTATGATCTGCAAATATAGCAGCTTTTCCAAAATTTTCGTAAGAAAGTTAAGTAAGCTGATCGGTCTGGAATCGCTCAATAGTGAAGATTCTGTATTCTCAGGCACGACCAACGCCCTCTTCCATTGGTTTGGAAATAATGATTTAGTTAAACAGTTGTTGTAAATATGAAGTAAAGGAGTTGATTAGACAAATTAATAAGAAAACCCATCTGATCCAGAGGCATTTGATTTAATGGGAAATACAGTTCCCATAACTTCGTATTCATTAACACATCTAAAACCTAAGCTATCAGTAGCGATTGAAGATTGAAGGTGCCTATGGGCCATACTAGGATGCGTGTGGACGAACGAAGAATTTGTTGCGCGCATCTAAACAAAGATCGGCCACTGACGATTCCTCCTTATATATTCATAGTTTTAATGTTTGACCAAAGTTTTTTGGGAGGAATGTTAACATTTAATTTCGCGCTGATATATCTTCACTTGATGGAGCGCATTAACGTGATAAAATTTTTGTGCGAGGTATTATATCTAGTGCGTGTTACTGTAAGGTCTTATTTTGTGTTGTCTCCACAAATAATCACGTTCAGCCATAGCATGGTGAATTTCAGTAGTAATCCAGAGGCATCGAGTGTTTCGAATCACACAAGTCTTTAATGGGAAATACTTGTCAAAGAGATACATATTAAGTAATTAGTGAAAAGATCAATCTTGTCTTCTATAGAATTGCTTAAATATAAATGACCCTACGACATTAGGTTACACTCTAAGTGTGTCTATAATTTTAAAATTACGATAAATAAATACAGTGTGGTTAGTTTCAGACATTAACATTAAAGTTTCCATAAATCACTACATTCTAGTGGCGAGTGAGGATTGATTGAACAATAAAGGCAAGCTCCGAAACATTGTCAATACTGAAGCAATTGGGAGGGCAATAAACACCGCAAACAAAGCATTTGTCAAATTTAGACCTGATTTCAACCGGGAGAAATTTAATCTGCCTTCTATCGGATGACGATTAGTTATGTGCAACCAAATCGATTAATCGATTAAATCGATTACTTTTTCGAAGTAGGTAATCATTAATCGAATTTATTTTATTAATCAAATAATCTTTTCGTAATATTGTCTGATATTATAATAAGCTATAATCAGAGGTGTGCAAACCTATAGGGGTTAAATGTCAACCAAAAATACAGTAACCCATCCAATATTGCACAAAAATACTTTTCAATACCAACAACTTCAGTACTAGCAGAACGGTTATTCCGTAAAGCTGGTAAATTAATAACAGAGAGAAGAAATCGTTTGTCGTGGAAAAGCTTTTATTTTTAAATGGGCTTGCTAACAGTATATTCGATGCAATTTAACAAGTTTTGTGAAGAGATTTAAAGTAATGCACATAAACGGTTTTTATGTTTTCTACAGGCTTAAGAATAGTGACAATTTTTGTTGTTTTTTGTTTTACAATTATTCATTTATTTGAAAATACTTTGTTTTTATAAAACGTTCCAGGAATAAAGTTGAATCTCCGAAACATAGTCTTTATTCTGGATTACATTGCAGGTAATTTTTCCCTAAAGTTGTATTGAGCGATTAAGCGATTAATTTTCGCGATGTAATTGCTCTCTACTCGATTACTAAGCTACTTTTAGTAATCGAAAGAAGATTAATTCACATGATCCAATATTTGTGCTGGTTATATATCTTATTACGGTAATTTCTTTCTTTTATTCACTGGTTTTATTTTAAAATTCCTAGATTACAAATTATAAAAACAAAAGTTTTAAACATAGTTTTAATGATCGTTTATACCTAAATAACACTAATAATAACTTGAGGTCTCAATTCTTTATTTCTATTTTTCACTATTTTGAACGAAAAAACAAAAGGGTTGCATGAGGATTTAGTTTTAATATTAAATTCCTTTTCATTCCTATTTTCAAAAATTTACCCACGAATCTCCCAAGCATTGACTGGGGCGCTGCAAAGCTGCGCGCCTAAAGCTTCCCATGGCAAGTAATTTAATTTAGACGGCCCCGATAGATTTCAATTCTATTGAAATGGAAAACGCTTTAAAGAAAATCCGGATCTGGTGTGGACTGGATTTTCGGCGTATGGAAAAATTCAAATTGCATGAATTCCAACAAAAATTAATTCGGTGAAATATATTAAATTCTTATAAGCAGTTATGGTGAAAAAGCCGGGGATTTGTGTGGATCGGATTTCATTTTTCGGCAAGAAGATTGGCTTAACGAGCAAAACACCGGGGGTTTTGATTAGTCTGCGTTACTCCAATCCATTGCAAATGTCCGGCAATCCGCTGCGCAGTTGTAAAGCATAAAAGAGCATAGCAATCAATTTCTACAACAGAGTATGAGAACCTTATTAAATCTACACTACGACAATTTTTTAAAAAAATACGTCAATAGGGTTCAGCCACTAAATATTGAAGGAGTACTTGGTATTATATTTCTACTTTTTTTGGTTTCTGTCAGGTATTTATTTATATTGGTGTTGTGGTTTATATTATGTCCAAAGAACTTGTGCTAAATTTTCACAAATCATCATTTTTATCGTTTACATTTTTAAAAACAAGAACTAATCGTTATACATTTGTGAATGTGTATCTTAAATAATACTACAGAAATAAGTTTTGTTGATTTCATAAAGTTTTACACCTGATATGTACAAGAAATTTATAATATTGATTTTATGGGAATTTAATAAAAATAAAATAAACTTTATATTGTTATGTTGCATAGGATTGCAGGTCGTTGTGGGAATTAATAAAGGACTTCATTGGTAAATTATGTGAATTTTTCATTTACACCTCCAACGATTTAACAGTCTGCATCATCATCCTCATGACAGATTATTGGTCCCAGAAGTTTCTTGCACGTAAAAATGCATAAAAACCAAATACATATATAACAATATTACACCGATCACAGTTTACATTAATATGAAAAAATTGTCAAAATTAATGAAACACACAGGGATTTAAATTAGTTCCAGAAGAAAATTTCCAAGAAAGTTCGGTTAAACTTTCCTACTTGTCGCTACTTTATGTTTTTGATGCCATTTTTTCATTCTCTCCTTTACGTTTCTACAGAAAAATCTCCGAGATTGTCTTTTGGACCTATAAATAGCGCATTTATATCGAGATCGGTTGCGATAATTATTACATACTTCTTGAACATGCCAAAAATTGCGGCTGACTTGCAACATTTCTTAAAATTTCCCAGTATACTCTTCCCTAATTTCTCTCCGCCTAAACTGTGCTGTGTGCATCATTGGATTGTCTCCTGAGCTTAGGAAATACCTTAAAAAAGGGCTCGGAGTTTAGAAGCCTTAACAATAATCGATGACCTTAACGTATGCGAACCCGTAACTTTCGCCCACAATAGTGTCGTCAATCTTTGCTTCGGAATTTTTCTACCTGCTGCCGTCTTTTTTTCATTTCGAGGTACAATTGTTTTATCAGTAAACGTTACAATTTTAAGCCGGTTTCATCGGCGTTCCTGATCAAGAGATAACTTTATATCTTTTGTTTCCTTCTGTAGTTTGATTCTAAATGGATTTATAAGACTGGATTCAGATGACAACTTCACCCCTAATATCTTGGAATAGCATACATTAAACCGTTTTTTTTAGTTTTTGCACCTGTGGTTGATCAGCTTCTTTGAATTTAATATTTAATAATTTCTCTTTCCCTTTTGCAGATAATCAGTAACCGGAAGATTTCTCTACCGTTGTAATAGAAACCACTTAGAAAGCACTTGCTTCATTTTTCAGCTTTTCTGAATTTCGCAAGGTGGACCAAGGGAAGTTGAACGTAATGTTTCAATAACTTTTTCCATTATGGATTTTATAACGCAGGCAGATCGTTGGGTTTACCAGCCTAGAACTTGGCGCAGGTCTAGCTTGCCCGATTTCTATTATGGTCCTGATATCGCAGCCTGGCAGGTCTGGCGCAGGTCTAGCTTGCCCGATTTCTATTATGGTCCTGATATCGCAGCCTGGCAGGTCTGGCGCAGATCCGAAATGTAACGCTGTTGCGAGTCCGGACCATGTCAGGCTAACAGTTCTACCCCATGTCGGGTTCCCGAACGTAGCACAGATAACAGTTTTAAATCGAAAAAATGCAATTTCGCCTCAAAGCCGATCTACTCTCTATTTGAACTCACACCCATCTGCGTTGGAAGCAACTTCTTTTACCACTACGCCAACCTGACCTTAAAATCAAGTGTCCACAAAAATGTAGTTCAATATACTCAGTATATTTGTTCATGAAACTGAAATACTTTTACGATTTCACCTTTTATTTATGTAGTTTTCAAAAAATTCGTTTTCCACAAAAACCTTCTTTCATCTTTCTAATTTTGTTCTAACAAAAAGCTTTAAAAATTGTAAAATTTGAGCCAATCAAAATACGAGACAAAACGTAATAAGTTTTTTTTTCTGGTTCTTTATCCGGATTTCTGTGTTCAACTCATCCCTTCTTTTTTTAATTTTTCTTTAGTAGTGACAATATTCCCCTGATTTTGGTTCTTTCTAGAGAAATTACCAAATATAGTATCGAAAACTAAGCAATTTAGAATACATTACCCCTTTATGTTGCAGAGTGCATCTTATATCCCCTCTAAGTCCCATTCAATTTATATTGGCCTCCTTGTCCATAGCTACAAACTTAACAAATGGTCTTAGGGAGGCCAAAATCTTGATCTTCATTATCGACTGCCCTCTGTTGACGAAATTTCGAAGCAGAATAGCTTTTATGTCATCGCTTAAAACTTAAATTTTGACTCGTGTTAGTGGTCAGTTAAAACAGTTTACAAAATTATTCAGAGAATAGATGTATAGAAAATTATATTACAACATGTTACGGCATCCTAAAAATATATATTACATATCAAGTCCCGAATATTATTTGCATCAAACGAAGCTTGCTATGAAATTGCTGTGTTCTGGTAAAATCATCGGGACCAGCCGATGTAGTGTGCCATGTTTCATTAAAAAAACTAAATGACCCCGAAAACCAGGGCTGCAAGTGACTCAATGATCGACTCAAATTGGGAGCGGGCTCTAATTTTAAATCCGCTCAGAAGTGAGTCCAATCAAATTTGAGCAAAAATTTAAATCCGCTCAGGTTTGAATCCGCGGAAATTTTTTATCCGCTCATGTTCTCAACGTTAGAACATATAATTTAAAATGTATCTAACTTCCAGTTCTGCTGTTTGGTTTTATGTTTTATATATTAATTTTTGTTTACACATTAAGTGGAAAATATAAGAGCCATGTGTGCCATTTTTAAGTGAACGATATCACACACAGTGGCAATAAATTTTGATTACGTGATTATTACTTGCTGCAAAGCTCTGAACATATATATTAAATGCTAAATGCACAGAAAAATCCTCATTCTTATATTGTGTATATACATAAGGTAGGGAATTAATCCATCTTCATCCACAAACAACAAAGTATTTCATCGCAACAGCGTTTCGTGAGAGGTCACGCTAGAGGGAAATTATAAAAGAATTTTCGGGTGAAGGACAAGACATCCTATCCCAGCCTCATGAATTACAGAAAATTAACTTAATTTCTCTGAAATACAGCCTTATTTAGCCTTAGTTGGTTACTGAGTCGTGACATAACTCTGTACAACGAGCTGTAGACGTTGCAAATTGCAACAAATTGTATCCATTGATAACGACACGACACGCATGAAGTATACACTCGTGTGTAGTTTATCAGTATAAGCGACATAAAACGGGCATTTATAATAATATGTTCGCAATGTACGGTGAAAGTTATGCAAACCAGTTCTGAAACGGTGGTATTCACTTCGGGGCTAATTGAATCAAACGCCCTGTTATCTTAAAAGCTGTCAGATACACTTTTAAATGCAATCATAATTCATAAATTTCATCACAACTGGATCAAAAGCTGTGTGCCATCGAGGTTACGTATTAATTTTGTTATTAATAAGAAAATACAGCGTTCAACTTCGAGGTGCACCAGATGCAATTAAACGCCTATAAAAAGTAACCAATGATAGCTGGCAATTTATTACGAAAATGAACGCAGTCTTGCTAACAACCTGTTGCGTGCCTTACTTCATCTCCTTAAGGAGATAATTAAGAACTTACTTTAATTGTAGTAGACGTTAATATTTGCGTATTATCTTAGCTGCACTTGCTGCCCGATATGTGCTGAAATGATCGCCTTTAGAATTTAGGTCAATGTGGTCAAGTGCGCGAAAAGACTTACTTGAAATATACTACACAGTCTACTATTTTCATTAGTTCTACATATTTGTAAATAAAAGGTCGTGTGATCCTTGAAAACGAACAAATTATAAGGGTAGATATTGGTGTTAGTAAGTTCTTCCCGTAAGTTTTAAAGTCATATGCTATTTCTATTTCTCTCTGGGGCATTAAGTATCTTCGTATTAAATTACATTTTCTTATTACAGGAATCCTTCGCATACGTTTTTCTCTCTTTTTTTAAAGCAAGATAGTTTGCCCATGTTTTGTAATTCTAATAGGTTAGGTTCCGTTCACCTCATGCAGAAAGTCAGTTGTTAGATATTACTTTAGTATGCCGGTAAGGACACAAAATTGTTGAGGAAATTTATTCAGGAAATTGCTACGGGATCAAATAAAAATCCTAGCGTAACAGACGAGAAAAGAAGGGAGGTCTCATAGAGCACAAAATAAATTAGCTTTCTCGTAAAAATTTATACGACAATGAGATCAGACTAGACTAGAATATTTTCGCAGCAACTAAAACTAACTGTGCTGTTATATCCGGGCCGAAGCCCAGTAAGATATTTCGGGATAAAGAAAATTTTATGACGTGGCAGTACTGGGGGTGTCGAGTCGTTTATAAAGTCCAGCTTCAAAGACCACGGATGGTAAACCCCGACAGACTTGGCATACTCGTGGGTACATACGGAGAGGATGAAGTCGGTTCCACCAAAGAATGCGTCTGGGTGCAATTGGCACACCTATGACAAAAACATCATACCGCCCTGTTGACGTTCCACTGGCTATCGTTGAGGACGACCTTAACGAATCTACAGCAGCTCCTCGCCGAAGCTGAAGAGCTGAAATGACGAAAGAAATAGAGATAAGAGAGAGGTAGATGGCAAACGAGTACAAACACAATATTCAATTGATAAAGGAAGGCAGAATAAATGCAATAGCTAAGTAGGTATAAAACAATACAGCCCACGGGCTTAGCTTTGACTCCTAGCTCTGGCGATTTCCTTATCTATTAACATGACAATTAGATTCCTCATAGGGCAGCAAAGATTCTTCATAACAAATTCAAGAATCTAACCACACTAATATTCGCTTATAAAAAAACTCACAGGGTTTGCCTTAGAATATAACCAAAGCTGAAAAGATATTCTTTACTTCGAAGATGCAATTTATCGTTACATTCCCAGCCTAATGTTTCTTGTTCGAATAATAAAAGAAAATGAAACAGGATTACTCACAATTTCATCCTAGATCGGCATACTCAAAAATTTCAATTACGGCTGATACCCAGTAGGAAATTTTGTATTCGCTGTCTCGTAATTGAAAAATTCTTTAAATAAATTTCTAGAAAATGTAAGTGGTTATCATTGTAGAGTGTTGTAAGCGACAGGGTAATTAGTGGAGAATTTTTTTTTCGTAAAGAAACACGTAGCTACCCACTGTTCTATAAATTTGTAGTAATTGCACAGCATTAATTACTTGAAACGCACTCTAGAAAAAGACAAACTGCAATTCAAAATACAATACATTCCAATATACCTTTCACACACAAAGTAAGGTTTTTCCTTTAAGGGAAGGTGCCTACCGCCCTAGGACATCACTGTGTTAAAGTAATCGACACTGTAATCGACCAAGTAAGTGGTTGCCCTTACACATAGTCATTTTGGAATCGATTTGGTAATGAATACAAGTCTTACTGGGTAAAAATATGATTTAGTCATAAACTGTGCGTCACCTGCCTGTTTCTTGGGTTCATCGACATGCTTACCTCTCTCCAAATGCTCATTAAAGCAACACCAATTCCTTTACACATCCAGCATAAAAATTCAACGCGCGATACGCTAGGTAATTGAGACTTAATTTGAAATGACGAAGTACTAACGAAGACTGAAATATATATTATAAATTGTGTTCCCACTTCTCGACTTAGGGCAGTTGTGATGGTTTTCCTCATACATCCTCTTAGGAGTTTGCTTGTGTATTGCTCGAACAACCACTACGATAACTGCGTTATCTTCATAATTTGCATCCCAGACGTTGCGTTGGTGTGTCTGGGTTTCCTGCTGAGATGCAAGAAATACTTTAACCCATTTGATCTAGTGCTCATCTGCAAGGCTCATATCGGACCCAGACTTGAATATAATTCACACATATGGACAGGGTACCATATTGTCCGCGTTGAACAAATTCCAAAGGTAAGCAGTTAAGCTCATTGGCTCAGGAGGATCGACACAATGTCGCTTGTTTTACCCTCTTTTTTGCTATTTTAATGGACATTGTTCCAACGAAATCTGTCGTCTAATTTATTGTAGATCAATTCCTTAGCGTAACACCCGTGCATCAGGCCATCTTCATCCCTTCGCTTCGAGAATGTTTCTTAAGCCGAACTATATGAATATGGAACATTATACCATCTTTTCTTTTCTCCCGTTGACTATAGGCAGAAATTATTTTAGCACACCGACGCTTCCCCTTGACCTCCTAGGGCATTACTTGAGCTTTGGTGGCATAGCAAAAAAAAACTAATTCTAGTACTTTAATTTTAGCTTCAGTTGACAAATTGGAAGTTTTGCATGCATCAATACAAAAGATTATTACAAATTATAGAGAAACAAATTCTTTGGATAAGAAGGTACGTTGTGGAAGTCCATGTAAACTTAATAAGCATACTCAGCTGTACATCATCAGGCAAGGTGGAAAGAATCCTGGAATTTGTGCTACGAACTTTGTTCAGGAATTTAAAAATCGTTTAAATGTAAAAGTTAGGAATGAAAGAATGAGGTATGTACTTAATAGAAAAAAATTTTCATGAAAAAACAGCTAGCTATAAGCCATTTATATCGAAAGTAAACAAACACAAGAGCTTCAGGTTTTCAAAGGAGTATTGTCGCCACACACAGGAGTTCTGGAAAAATCTTATATTCAACAACGAATTAAAATTTGATATTTCTCGTCAGACGATGCATGAAAAGTTTGGAAAAAGCCAGGGCAAGCATTGAGGATTGTGTACATTAACCCCACTATACTGTTGGGGATTGACTTTTGCGTCAGGCATAAGAAATTTGATTTTTATTGATGGAATAATGGAAAGGCATTATTAAGGATAATATGTAAACTGATGCTACAATAATCTCTAAAAATTTAAAAAAACCCCCGACACAAAAACCTAAGTTCCCTTTAAAAAGTAAAAAACAGAATTGCAAAGACTGAGATGTAGTAATTGATACTTTCACTGGACAATCGGATTTCCATGTCCCAATTTTCCCACCACCAATTTTCTCATCGAACGAAGCTAAGAACACTCTCGATTAAGTCGTCAATATTCTCTTTCAGTGCGCTTTCATTTGAGACCCCACTCGAGTATATTTGCAGACATTCGGTTATTCTTCCCCACTTTCACCCCCCACAACTTTTAAACGGCTCAACCGATTTTCATCAAACATGTCTAAGAACACTCGCACATAAGTCACCTTTAATACAAAAAAAACTAAATTGAAATCGCTTCATCCGTTCGGGAGCTATGATGCCACAGACAAACAGACAGACACGTCAAACTTATAACACCCCCTTTTTGCGTCGGGGGTTAAAAATGGGTATGAATGATATACATATTTGCTTTAGCATGACAATAATCTTTTGCTTGCTTGCTTTGAATAACGTGCCCAAAATACTCCAAATTCTACCACAACTCCCAGATTTAAATCCAGTTGAACATTTAGGGGCATAAGTTAAAATTAAAAAATTACAAATCAACAAATAAGCAGTCATTAAAAAAGACCTAATAACAGAACAAGAAAATACTGATAAAAATTATTTAAAAAAAAATTGGTGGATTCAATGCCACGAAGATCGAAAAATATCATTAAATCTTCTGGACATCCAACAAGTTGTTAGTAACTCAACTACGTTTAAAGGAAAATCAATAGTAAATTACAATGCATTAGTGTGTTTTTTGTGGCTTACAAAATGCGAAAACTTTTTATTTAAATACTTTTTTTTTAAATATTAATATTTCTTCTAAATATTTATATAAAATTAATATGGTAATGCATATGAAAAAATTTCTAATATGTATGAAGGAAAATAATTGCACGGAATTGAAAAATTTTGTGGCTAACTGTAAATATGTATATATATATATATATATAATTTTATATGTATATATATATATATAATTTTCCAGATAAACGTACCGCGGGGTGTACCACGTGATTTCTTGAGGTGAGCTGGTAAGAAAATCTTTCCACGTACCCCTCCCCTAACGAGTTACAGCCATCAAAGATTTTTTGACTTTGAATGCTCCCTAATGGAAATGATTGCTGGTCTGGTACATATCGCTGAAAGAAAAATGTAGATACCTTCTTTTCTTTCCACTACCTAACAGGCAAAATGAGTGTATAAAATTTTCAAAATTTATTTTAACCAAAACTGATAAAAATTATGAAAAAAGGAACTTCTTACGACCTTTTTAACAACAAAACAAAAATTCAAATTATCAGTGACTAGGAGAAGTGTAATAAAATAAGCAATATCTGCCTTGGTGGTGTATCTGTCAGCATGATATTTTCGTATTTATGTTTACGGTAAGATATGGATATGTAAAATATTTTTGTATATCATAGGACTCTCATTTGAACAGCTTTTGGGTAGTTGAACTGAGTTTAATGATCAGAAGAGTACTGTCAACTGGAGTAAAGCGGACATAGTGGGGTGAAGTGGATCACAGCCTTCTCTTTATTTTAATGAATACATACCAATTTTTGAGTAAAACTTAAGACGATTTCATAAACATATTTAGGTTGTAATAATGTTAATTACAAAATTTTAAAAAAAGACTGAATTCAAGTCTCCTAATATTGTTAAAAAACAATACCTACACAGTAAAAAGTTTTTACTACTTTCAGAGTAGGCAATTAATTGCCTACTCTAAGAGTAGTAATTTTACATCTCAAAAAATAGCTACACACCCATTTGAAATTTACAAACTTTTGAGGGAAATATTTT
>QYTT01077977.1:0-15403 GCA_006980735.1 Dasypogon diadema | reverse complement strand
TTGATTCGCTTTGTTCATCTTCCAGTCTTTCTCTCGTATCCTCCCGGTCAAATGCGCCACTACAACTCCATTGCCGTGATGCTGAAAACGGATGTGAAGACTCCTTTTTACCGGTAAATTTGTTAGGATCTAAAATATTTTCAACGGAGAAGGCTAATTTTTTGGACGTTTCTTTTTCAGAGGTACTTGTGACGGGTCGTGTTAAATCCACCGGACATATCTGAAAGAGAAGAATTTCTTAATTAACTAATTTTATTGCAAAATAGAAAAGAATTTTAAGGAAACTTTTTCAGATTTTCATTAAATTTATCTGACTGGAGAACACATGACTGTGGTTGACAGGAATAACAAAGTGAATCTCAGTCTTCAGCTACGGGATGGTTCAATTCATCGTGTGGTTTATAATGATTTCAATAAATATTTGATTTTCAGAGGATGAATACCTTTTATTGAAAATTTCTGCAAGCACGATTTAGAATTTTAACACAATTTGAAGAAAATTAAGGAAACCAATTTGGAAAAGTTAATTGTGCAGTTAGAGGAAGTAATTTTGGTCACATTGCAGGAGGCCATTATCACCATCAACTAAGGGGTGAGTAGTAAGTTTTTCCATAACCATCTATAAGTAAAAGTAAAATACTATGGAAATACGTAAAAGATTTCACAAGAATAAAGTTGAAACATATTTCTTTCTTCTAAAGCCTAATATTTACCTACTTTAAAAACAGATTCACATGTCTTTTTAAGTCATATGGGGATGAAAAGTCCACATCGGCATTCAAGCTGCAAAGAGCATATACATAGCTCTTCTTCTGACGAGAATTGTTTTTGCGAAGCAACTGTGATGCTGCATAGTATATTTAGTAATTTTCAAATTTATTATTTTTATTAAAATTTAATCCATTATTCACTAATTTAATTACACAAGAATTCATAATATTTGCTCTTATCAAAGCAAATACCTCGAAAATTATAGATCGGAAGAGCATATATCTAGATTTAGTTCGTCATCCACTAAACAAGTCACAATAATTCTCGCAAATACTATCAAATCAAGATAAGGTGATATCCGAAAATTGGAACTTATAAATATGGAGGATTTTATACAAATCTGGTTTCTTGCTCACTATTTTTGTCCATCAATTCCAAAATGTGGTGCAGTTTCCTCCACTACGTTTTAGTATCAAATTTCAGTGTTAAATGTCCTTTTTATCCTACAGAACTGTACTTAACATCAAAGAGCATCCTCTCAGCTTGGGCTATATCGTCAATAATTGCAGTAGTTAAACTTAAGATGTCAAAAAATCATTATAATGCTATCATTATCACTAGCCGCGTTAACCCTTGTCAGCTCTTAGTCGCCTTTACAACTTTGTCTCTCAAAAACTTAAGATTTTCAGCCGATTCTCGAAAATTGATGACATGTACCACATAAGCAGTTTGCTATGTTTTTTTGACCTCAGGATTATCATTTAGTATAACTTTACGCATCCGATTGTTTGTTCATTTTGGTCAGGTGACGAAACCATTGGTATCTGAAATGAACTACGTTTATAGCCCCGAGCAGTCTATATATATAAACTCACATCTTTTGTCTATATTCACCATCTATGTCAGTACAAGACTCTCCGCTAAAATATACCTAGAGCTTTATTTTTGGATTCATCCTTATGGGTCATGCGTTACAATAGGTTTTTTCGCTACATATTCTCCTTCGACTTATATAAATGGAATCAATAAGACCTTCCTTGAAATTAATATATATATAAACTATGTCAAAGTAGCCCCAGTTTACGATTCGTATTGTTGGTAAAGTCAGGATGCGTTCTATGATATTTGAAGGAGTCCAGATGGCACACATTCAAAGCTTCAGTCTCCCGCAGTGAAACTAAAAGTTTATCTAATATATATAGTCAGTATATCATTGTGAGATGAGTTCAACCACATTGGCCATTATAGAAAAATCATCAACTCGGGATCCAATTGTATACAGAAAAACGGTCAAAAAGCGGTCAAAAACCTCTTGCTTTGGGTGCGCCAAATTTAACCCTAATACTTCGTGTTGAAGAATTTCAATAGTGGCACAGTAGCTTTCCCTCCTTACCTCGAACCTTATCAACTTAGTAAGATTTGAAAGCTCGCTATAGTCGACTGTTTTGACACCCATCCCTAGGCGATGAGTATTCTACTTCAGAATTTCAGTGTCACTGAGAGATTGATGGACAAATTGTTTTTTTTTTTTTCAACATAGCCTAAGCGAGGGAGAATTCTAGGTAACAGAAAACTGGGAAATGTTTACCTGACAAACCTTGCAAATATGCCACAGTTTTGACATGAAAATTTTACTGTGCAATATCCCAAGCGGCTTCGCAATTATCGTCAGTACCCGGATAAATCATTGCTCTACAGGAATCGAACCAGCGTTCACAGAGGAAAAAATCTACAGACGTAGCCCACCGACGATATTATAAAAATACAATGGACTGTGGAAAGTAGAGGTTCTACGAATGATGGAATATTCAATAGAGTACAATTTTTGTATTGTATTGCATTGTTTTATGTATTATTTCTACTTACAATTAGTGCTATTTAAATATAGTGAGATAATACAAAAGAAAATTATACGCACAAGTCCTCAAATGGCTCAGAAAAGATAAACAACTTTCAAAACATCACACCTTAAAAAGATGTTACGTCATTAACATTCACAGTAATAATAAAATAATAATACAAAATAACGAAAGCGAGATTTTATTAAGTTTTAATTTGAGTGGATAAATATACTAGACGGTTAGATATTCATTATTTTCGTATTCATTGTCATTCATTCATTTATAAGTGTTAAAAAGTTAATGATGGCATACGAGAAAGCAAATGGTGTCATTACTGAAAATAACATCACAAACAGTGAAACGATTTGAAATATAAATTTTTATGGCAATGTGTGGGCCAAAAATTGTGATATAATTTATTTAGAAATTAATATAAACAAATTTGTAATCACTAATGAAAAACTACCGATGCAATCATATCTCGCAGGTGAAAGAATCTATAATAGAAATAATATTTGCGTTATTTGCGCAGCAAAGTACAGAGTTATCACGCATTAGGTGTATTTAGTTAACTTTGTTATTTAACGAAGTTAATAAATCTACTCGGATTTTTAAGCCCTGCGGATGAAAGTAAATGTTATTTATCGAAAGTTTTTGTGTTTAAAAGTTGATTTTCTTCACCATAGTAATTAAGGTAAAGATAACTGTTGGCATAATTGACATTAAGATAAATGTGAAATTAACAATGGTTAGTTTTTATTATTAGAGAGTGTTTATTTTCAAAATAAAAATTACTTTGGGCTTGATGGATTGCAACCATTCTTTTGAACTGTTTATAACTCGGTTATTCAAAAGAATACAGCTAATATCTTACTTATAGAACCTTTATCTTTAGGTTTACTAAATTCCAAAATTCCACATGGCTGCCACTAGTATATAGAATATGAGAGAGGAATAAATGATGAGAGAAAAGAAACAAAAATTTAAAAGACAATAGAATACCAACTAAGTTTTGAATGTTATAGATAAAAAAAATAAAAACTATATAAAACAGTGCATCAGATTATACAACACATCAAAACAATTAATTTTGGTTAACAATAAACTCATGGCTATGAAAATTACAACATCCACATATTAGGGTAGTAAGACCTCGAGTTTCGTACCACCACTTAAAGATTAATTTTAATGAGAATAATTTTATAGCTGTCCATCTGTCTGCCTATCCATGCGGTAATTCGAGAACACTTTAAGTTAGAGCCTTGAAATTTAATGCACACATACCTTATCAAAATTGAAAGATCAAGTTCGAAAATTAGTGAGTCAAATTGTACAATTTGTTGATAGGGTTGCCATATGAAACATCCAATTATATCAAATCACAAAATGTTTTTTTCCTTTTAAAACAAAAAATGCAATTCTTTCAAAGGGTTGCCATATTTATTTCACCCCCTCCTCTCCTTTTGTGCCTGCGCTAAAAGCGCGCGTCGAAAATTCGTGATTTAAAAAGACTGCTGCTGTGTATATGGCACATAGAGTATTATTAGGTCTGTTTGATGATTACTAGAATAAGCCAAGACTTACTCCCAAGTGTCAAAATTCAAAATCCTTACACCAAAAAATAGATAAAGTAAACAGAACTAACTCGAAGTATATCATGAAACAGACTTAATATAATGTAAACAAGCGTACATTTTGTTTATTACATAAAGAGTGTTCCATCAAGAGCGGAAAATTTAAATTTGGTGACATTTCTGCTGCTGTGCGTTGGCAGTCAAACTATTATGACAGTTCGATGGTAGACAGTTTTTAAAAATTGATCGCAATTCAACACAACAATACATTCTTATTGTTAAACATTATGTATTTAAAAAATGGTGAAAGTTTGATAGCCACGATTTGCAAATTGCGAGAAATCTTTGGTAAAATGTTCCAAGTGCGTTAACTGTGAAGAAAATAATTGTAAAATTCGAGGAGACTGTGCCGAATATTGTTGTCAAACTATCGACAGGTGTTTGTCCAGGTCCTTCAACAGCAAACATCATGGCTATTCGCCAGAATGTGGCCGCGAGTCCCAGAAGATCCATTCGGCATGGTGCTCAAGAATGCAACATTTCGAGAAGCAGTCTGGTGCCTACTCTCACGAAAGATTTGCGTCTTCATGCCTACAAAATTCAGCTGACTTGCTGAATCAACAATTCAAGCTTACAGATCATGTACAGCGAAGAGAGTCCGTCACTTGGGTAATTGAACAACAACAAGTGAACGGTGAGTTTTCCAACAAAATCATCTTCAGGGATGAGGCCCATTTTCATGTTGTTGACTTCGTAAACAAGTAAAATTATCACATCTTAAAACTTCTACAGGATTAAAGGAGTAAATCCCAGCCTTTTGAAAGTTTCAAAAGATATGTTGCATGGATAAGAATGGTTGTAAATATAATACAATAATTCTCTTTTTATATTTTTCGATGACCTCTGGAGAAAAATGCTATGAAAAGGCTTCTTCCAGGAGTTTAATATGTGTGGTAGCAAAATATGTTGAAACCATGAGGCCGCGGCACCAATTCTAATAAACATTCTGCATTTTGTATACTATATACGCATGTAGCAAATCCACTGCAGCCAAAATTTAGAATATCAAAGAATTAGAGACTTTAGGATGCTTCATTAAACGTTCCTACGCCTTTCTCCTTTCGTCTTCAAGACTTTTTTGGCTCTAAGGTCACCTATAAGATTCGTCTCGTCAAAAGAAAACATCTTTTCTGGATATTGGAGGAATCCCTTTAAGTAGTGGCTGCATATTTTCGAAAAAAGATTGAACATCTTCTCTGGAAAGCCGCACACGACACCTTTTGGAGTTAATTTTTGAGTTAATTTATTTATTTTTATAAATCCGGCAATAAAGTCGTCTGTGATTTCAGGAAAATTTTTTTTATGCCTATCCCGTTGTGAGATCGGATAATTCCACTTTGCTAACTCACTTACGGTGTCTACAAAAAAAGCCCCCTCTTCATCTGTAAATGTATACGTAGATGATTGTCTACCTTCATATGCTGATCAGTATATTTATTACGAAGAGTTGCATATGATATTTTATACTTTTTGCTTGTTTAATAAATTGTAATCCCTTTTTGAATATTTTCCAGTGCTTTCTCAAATCTGCTGGAAAAATCTCTTGGTATTTTTCGGAACTGTATTGTGTGTATTTGGCATATTATATTTCTTTAGTCTTTGCGCAAAACCAAACTGTCAAAAATTACGCTACTGTACTTACAGTCATAATGTTTTTCAGTCGGCTATTAGTACACAACTGAATTATCGAAATTACTCCACTTTACGGAATATTCAAAAATGCATTAAGATAGGTACTTTTTGATTGTGCTTTACCTACATCATACCTAGATACTAGTAAGGTTAATGGTTTCATGATTTCAAACAATATTATTTCAAGCACAAAGTGATTTAAAATCAAACAAAACCAAGTATTTCCCTCATAGTAGTATCGAAAGATGACGACGCGTTCTCAGTTATGAATTTATGACAGAGTTTATTAAAAATCATTTTCAACCACATACATCAAAAATCCAAATTACACCAACCCGAGTGTTCCCATTCCGTTCACATTAATTCTAGCTCAGAAGCACACCATAGACAAGAAAGAGATAATTAATATCTGAAATATCATATACGGTCAGTCATACGAGGGAATTCCCCGGGAATAAAATAAGGGTGTCAAACTGACAAGTAGTGATGCCAACTTAACGTCGGATTTAAATTTTAGAACTTATATTTTTCTAGATCTTTTCAAAGAACTTGTAACGTATAACTAGTTATATTTATTCAATCTTAAACGCCTACGAGCCTTGGATTTAAAGCATCCTTAAGCCGTGATGACCTAGACCCGTTACTATTGTCCTTTAGAGTAAATCCGAGGTTGACGTTTGTATTGCAGAATTACCAAGCTAAACAGTAAATCTAATATCGATGGGAGAAATGCTGCTCATTTTTGCTTGGTGTGAACCAACTCGAGGGGTTGAAAGTTTCTACATTGATTGTCAAAGAGAGTGTGATCCTCCAATATGATAACGCTGGTTTAAATGCTAAGAGGACTGCTCAACAAAATGTGAGTCAGACGATATGAATGCAAAACCACTACCCTCCCTACTTGACTTTTTCCCATATGATTATTATCTTGTAAATTCATATAAAACAGGGCTTGAAAAAACTTTTAAAATTTTATGCGAAAGTCAATAATGCAATGGTTTACATTTTTTGGAAGCTTTTAAAGCAAAGGTAGGAAAGCTAGTATTGAGATGGGAGAATGTCATTGAAAACGAAGGTGACCTTAATAATTTTAGTAGGGAAACCCTAATTTCAATTTATTGTAGTTTTATTTTGAAATCAACTTTTACGTTTTTTAACTACTGATTTCCAATTGAGGAAAAGTGGAGCTTTTATTGAATTTCTTAAATTAGCGATTTACAAAGTTGTTAAACCAATTGGAGAGAGTGTTCTTTTGCTACAAAGATGGCTCATTGATACACACAAACACCGCAAATACTGAGTACATCCTTCGAGAGTCATTCACTTAGTTTTTCACCTCATGCAATTTCTTTTATTTTTACCACTGTCACAAAAACTTTTTTTTATCATTACTACTTTGCCTTCATAAGGCAATAATGAAGTTCTGTAAACTAATTAATCACTAGGAGCCATTGGGTATTACTAAAATTAAGTAATTCGGAATTTATGTTGTAATCAATTGCAGTTGCAACACCTATCAAACAATAGATGAGTGTCTCATCTGCTACTATGGATCTTAAGGGAACGATTAAGTCAGCGGGTTAAGTTAACTTTTAAATTACGCAGAAAAAAATAACTTTTGCACGTTTTTCCTACGCTTGATGAAAAGATACCAACCACACTTCCATTTTCATGGATATCTTCGGAATATATCTTTGGAACACATCTTTTTATCAAACGAAATTTCAATACTTTTACCAGCTGACTAGAAAAACTATAAATGAATCGACTAAAGCACTAAACAATTGTTGGATATTTTGTTGATTATAGTTTTGCAGTGCAATTCGGCTCACGTTTCAACGAAGCTTGCAGTACTGCTAAAAAAATATGCGTAGTTAAAACCAAGACATTTTTGACACTTATTTACACCAAACGGAAGCAAACGCGGTAAGAATAGTTATCGTACGAATTCAAATAAATGGTGTTTTTCCAATCACGATATGAAAAAGTTAATATGCCCGCGTAATTTAAAAAAGAAAAACAACAATCCATTACGTATCAGAATTCGGAAATGAATAGAAAACAAATTCGTTTGAAAACAGCGTACGCCTATTGTTTCAAAACACTGTATACATTCAAAACCATCGGGACTTTCAAGATTTTGCGAAAAACTATTATTCAGAACTTATTTTTTCCGTTTTCCCTGCAAAACGAAACGCATAAATTCCGCCTAATAGACGACAATACCGTTAATTAAACACTTAAATAATTCCAAAATGTCATCAGTCATATGATGGATCCCCGGCCATCCGAAATAATGGTAAGAAATAAACTTTCAGCTTACCGGCGGAGTATCCTGCGAAGTGCTATCCTCATTTCCGTCAACAATGAGCTCCTCGCTTGTGTCACTTCTGGCATAGTTGGACATTGGAAGACCACCCAACTGTATTCGAAAGCCATAGTCGCTAAGATCCCTGCCATTTGTCATTGTCCGGGCTGCTGCCGTGGCCAACTTTATCCTTTCGATATCCATTTCGTTTGTATTTGTCGTCGAGGGATGAACTTGTACTTGGAGTTGCGGTTGTGTCAGCGGGGGAGTTTGTGGGGACTGCTGCTGATGAGGGTGATTCGAATGGGATTGCTGTTGTTGAGATTGTTTTAACGGAAATTGATGATGTCCTGAGCTGTGTCGAGTCAAATTGCGTGAATTGATTTCAGCCTCCATCAACTTCCTGTGAGGTGATAATCCCGTGCTATTGGAGCTGGGTGTGTTGTTATTGTTGTTGTTATTGTTATTGTTTTTGTTATACTTATGGTCTGATGGAAATTTACTGGAAGTGTCACTGTCATCAGAAGGACTTAATCTGTTGATGCTGTGATCTGTCAACTGCTTTAATCGCTCGATTGAGAACTTTCCGTTCACCTCGGTGTCCAAATTGTCCTTGGACGTGTACAGAAGGGACTTATCAGTGCCGTCTTCATTGTTCTGGTATCGTGACGCCATCAACATACTGTCAAACTTTAAATGCGGAATCGATTCAAACTTTTGGAATTTGCCATTGCAGTCTGGAGAAGTGTTGGATTTTGGGGAACTGGGACTGGAGTTGGGACTTAATTGCCCTGAGTGATTATCCGAGTTAATCGATTGCATCATTACCATGTTACCGCAAATATTATTGAAATCGAGACAACTCTTACAAGTCCATTTCGAGTCACTCACTTGTGCACAAAACTTAATCTTCTTCTATTTTTTGCCACTTGTAAGCTCTGGGAAAAATATCTGTTCACTTGCCACTGATCCGATTCAACCGCATCAGTTATCACTGGAATTTACTCGTGCGTCTGTACGAACCACTCACTACTTTCCAGGACGAATACAGCACGATAACTGACTGTCACCGTTCATTGAATATCTCGTGTCAGGGTTAAAACATCAGCCCTCTTGGCACCCCTGTTGAACGGCAAAATATCATGCCGGATCCCGGTTATCCCGGATCAGAAAACGTAGAACAAAACACCAGCACTAGCCGCCAACAGTTGCAGCAACAACAAAAACCCAAGGAGTTTTTCCTAAGCATTTCCTCAGACTATTTTCTCTGCGAAGGGGGATTGGGTCAGATATTTTCACAGTAAACGCCTCCCTGTGGCTGTGGTAGTGGTCGGATCCAATTATATAGAAGAATTTCCCCAGCATCAGAGGGTAAAATCCGGTGTGTTCCTGGCTACACTCCGCCCTTCATGTAGCTAATGATTTAATTTGCTTCCCCTGCCATTTCACTAAATGGTTCTCCGTGTGGCGTCCTCTCCTGCAAAAACGGCAGCGGTCGATGTCATCTCATCTCCACCACTTCTGCTTCTCAGATGCTCTATTTTTAGCTCGAAAGCGGTTTCTTTATGTACGGAGCAGTTTTGGTGTGCGCTGTGCTGAATGAGTACATTATCTGAGTTCTTAAGCTTCAATTACGGACTCTACATGAAATTTCATTTTGTATCCTTATCAGGACGGCCTGGGAGGGGACGGTGTTGTCTGTCTTCATCTTGTTCTTCTGAAACCGCACAGGAATTATGTAGAGCTCGTTCAGACTAAAAGCATTGCTGGATACGGGTCTTTCCACAAGCAGAGAGACACTCACCCCCACACACGGACAGTCGCTAAGTGCTCCTGCTTAATGACATAAAGCTGAAAAACAATTTGTTTGCGACTAATTAAATATGGGGGGGGGGGGGAACATTTTCGTTTAATTAATTTGGAAGTTTCGTCCGGAAGCACTCAACTTTTTCTGTCCATTAAAATGTCATAGGAAAATCTCAAAAATATTAAAGAAGTTATATGAAAACAACAACTTTATATAATTGATTTGAACTTGAGTATGATACCACCTGTTTTTATAGGCAATATTTATGTATTCCAATAGTGTTTTCCTTGCTTAAACGATAAATTCAAAAATCATTTTTAGGCCAACTTTCAGAATTCCCAAACAATTTGACAAAAAAAGAGAAAAATTTAAACCGTATAAGTGAGAAGTTTTCTGATGTTGTGTATGTGTTCTATGGGCCAATCACAACAAACCGCGGTCAGTGGTCTTTGACGTTGTTTGATGAACGGAAAAACCTCAAGTTTTCAAAGTGCATGTTTAGGTTTTTGTTTTGATACCATGTGACAGATTGTGTAATGTTGTTACCACATTAAAATAAAACACATAAAAAAGTAATGTTGTTAAAGTGTTTTTTTTAAAATATAAAATATAGATTGAGATGGATTCATTCGTATCTGTCTGATAGATCCTATTGGGTGCTTTTCGGCGGTCGAGGGTCATAGAGGCCACTTTTGGGGTTCCGCAGGGTAGTCACCTTGGCTCTCTTATTTTTATCCTTTCCATTGATGGCATCGCGCGATGCTATCAGTTACGACTACACGATTGCCACATACAGCATCCCTCGCGTGCAATCTGTTAATCATCTTGGCGTGGGACTTGATTCAAAGCTTAATTTTTAATGTAATTACGCTGTTTCCAGAGATAATTCCACTCTTGGTGTCATTAAGCGCTGGGAGTCTAGAGTGTCCTTAAGACTATACCTTTAGTTCGTTCGTCAGACCATTACCTCAACATGCATCCCAGGTCTGGAATCCTTTCTATGCTTTTGCGTTTAGAGACCTCCCTTGGAACGACCCTATGATCCTTCCACCTTATCACTAACGACTCAATCTTATTGGCCTGAATTCTTTGGGAAAGCGATGGAAAGTCACCGATATAATTTTTATCCACCAACTCTTGAATGCTAACATTGACTCTTTGGAGCTCCGCGACAGGGTGTCCTTTAGGGCTAACAGTCGCAACTTGAGGAGCGTCCCCCTCTTGCAAATTAATCCTTCTAGAACCAATTACGATAAGCATGAGCCTATTGACCGCATGTTTTTAGCAATTAGTTGGATTGTGGACCATTTTGGCTTGAATGTGTCCAAGAGTGTACTAAAAAATCGTCTTCATCTGGTCTTGTGATTCTTTGATTGAGCATTGGCATTTTTGGATTAATTTGTTTTGCATGTTTGTCGAAGTTGTTAAAAAGAAATAAAAACATGGCAACTATTTAAAAAAATAAAATAGATTTTTTCTTTTTGCTATGAAAAAAAAGTGTCAGTCATATCGGCATGATTGTATTCTATTCTATTCAAAACGATTCCTTAAATATTTTTCCCCTAATGATGTGCACTAGTTCGGAAAACATGGTTTGGAGATAAACGGCTATTCAGCTATCCCTGGGCCATATATTAGACCTTCCGCTTCATCAAAATTTTTTTATTCGTCTAAGTTTTCCTTCCTTTGAGCCATTATTTCTTCACGAGACTCGAATATGTTGTGTCCTTCAGCATCCTTGATGCACTCTATCTTACATTGGATGTGTTCTTGCCGTATTTTTTTTGCCTAAAAAAATAATTACTACTTTAATAATTATTATTTTCAATAGTGGAGAAAAAGAGAAGGTGCCCAACATGGCATTCGAATCCACGACTCTGATATTAAGAGTCTCATTCAATGCCGGCTGAGCTAATGGGGCATATATAAGGATAAATTAATTATAGAATAAATTAGTTAGTACTTTTAAATAAAATGAATCTAAATCCATAAAAAAATGAATTATTGCTTACAATTTCATAAGAATGCCGCCCCTTTAACATAAGCGCCCTCCCTCAATGCGGGGATTTGCGTGTATAGAAGTCGGCGCCAAACAAACAATCAATGAAGATCATTAAATTACTTTAAAAAAATAATCGAAACAAAAATAACATAAAAATGCAACGCCGACTCGAAATTTGTTACTGACGTTAGTTTATGAGTTTAGTTATTAACACTAAAAGGGTTTATTTTATTTTTCGTTTTCCAGTTTTTAAAAGTTTTTATCTTTTGCGTTATATTTTTTGTGTGCAATTATTGTCTTTAATTGAAAGCTCCTTTACAATTCTCTCCTTACAATCCGCTGGGATTGAGGGCTACGTGGTAATTAATTTTCGGCAACTAGATCAAAACAGTTGGAACCAAACGGCTTGGGTTAGTTTCATTATATTTGTGCTATATTTTCAATATTTATAAATAAAGCTTCATATAAAGTTTTCCTGGTTCACTCTAAATAATTTGAGTGATCCTGCAAAGCATTTTTGTCAACCTCCCGTTCAATTGAGACGAGAATGAAATAACCCGTCGGTAGAATGGCTACTTGCCTTTCTGGACATATGGGCGGATCTTCTGGCACGGATTGAACGTTATACGTTCCTCGTGGGATGTTTACATCATCGATGGAGCCGATTGTACCCGAAACCAATCGAGAAACGACTAATTGGAAGTATGGATACCTGGAATTAAATTTACATTAATATTGTATCAAAATTAGAAATGCTATTGTACTTACATGGTTCTAAAATCATAGCCCTCAAATGAGAGAATAGTGCTTATTTACACTAAATTATCGTATTTCAGTTATTAACTAACTCACCTCTTTAGATTTCATACGAATAAGACAACCCACCTAAGCTCATATACGACAAAAGATACCGGCAAACTTTATTCTTCCAAGCATGGTAAAGATAAAATCAGACTGGGCGTAACCTCAAGCATAGTTTCATATATGTATCTTCCGCCCCGGAAGAACTAAGGAAAGGAAAATTTTTTCAAATGCCCAGAAAAGCTAAGGGAGATACAAGCAATATTTTTTAAGTGAAAATGCCAGAACGAAAAATGAAAAATTTTGAACCGATTTAACCGATTCGAGAATGTTTATGGAATAGGGGATGGACGTCTGAATAAGAGTCGTTTTAAAATAAAAGCTTCAGTAGATGAAGCGTTCAGTTCCTTCCAAGTTCTTCTTTTGGTCCGAATGTTAGTAACAAAATTACAAAGAAAATTTAAAAATAAAAGGTTAGATAAAGTGGAAGAAAGAAAAAGGAACGAATAACCAATGAGCAACAAAGGAATTAAAAAACAAGGCAATTAGGAGTGTCTGTGCGAACGCAGAAAGGGTGGAATAATAATCGGAGGAGAAAACCATAAAAGGAAGGGTAATGTGAGGAGATCGAAACAATAGAGGACGGGAATTTGGGATAAAGAAAAGGTAAGTACATTTTCTTCAATATATATAATAACAGTAAATGGGAATAGAAAATGACATTAATGTGGTTCGAGTGTAAACTGTGAGACAACACGAACAAGATGATCTGTCACAGTGACGTTTGCTAAAGAACTGAATTGTCGAAGATAAACGAAGAATAAATATTAGGAAGAGGTGAGAAAAATGCATAGGCCGCCTGACGAGGAGAAAACTCCAAGGCACTAAGGTGAGTTGCTGAAAACAGTCACATACAAAAAGGAAATACTTTTAAACTTGGAGAAATCTTCTGATAAACTCAATACGCTTGTAGTACGAGATATTGCTCCCTTAAAAGAATGATTGGCTGTGATTTTTGATTGCTGCTGGCCGGTATTTATAGGCACTGTCTTAAATGGAGATCGAGAAACTGTTCTTTGATAGCACTGAGTGCGGTGCAATGAAATGAGACAACTGAATTCTGCCAATGTGAGAGAGGCTTCCAAAACAAACGAAATGGAACATCTGACGATTGTCAATTATTCTGTTTAAGGAGGCGGATTTTTCCTGAAAACCTCCGACAACAATAACGCCAAGAAGGTGTAGGAACTTGCCCGGAAGAGGGTTCATTGATGGCAGCCAGATTTGAACACATGACCATTAGCGATTGCACTCTGCCGATTAGTTACAGTTTTATTTTTACTCGTTAGCTCTGTTCGGCGACACTGCTGCAAGAAGAGCAGATTTTTAACCCAAATAAAAAAAAAACTCTGCTCTAATACGAGTAAGTTTGCAAAGATCGAACCAATATAACAAGAGGAAAAAGCGAGTATTAAAGGTCAAACAAAAGAGAAGACCCACCAGATAAGGATGCATCATATGTAAATAAACAAAATGAACAAAATTATATTAAGAAATTCTGTTGTAACAGAAAGAGGTAAACACTAAGCGTCTCATAAAATTGCTCCTTACTCAATTTGAGAGCTATACGTTGTTCCTTATTTGGATTATGCCCAATAATCCAAAAATTCAATATGGCGGCTTATTGAAGGAGTAAGGATCCCACGTGACTTGCACTACCAGTCGAAGGTCAGTCTGCCGTTCGGTCCGTGCAGAAAGGCAGCGACGAGTAGTTGAATGTGACCTTTTTCGTCGCGAAGTATTCCAGACGCAAGCTCCTCTGCAACCTGGGAACAAACAGACTTGAGGGCCCGTGTGTTATCGTGTACTGTGTGAGTGGTGTGATACCGACGAAAAGTAAAAAAGCACCTGTGTAACATAGTACCCTTCTAGCAGATTAGAAAACCCGTAAATTCCAGGTTAAATTGAATGAAACGAGTCAAAAGGCTAAATTTCACTATACTTTTGCGTCACTGACGTCGCATGAGAAAATAATCTATCACTTCCTATCCGAAATTCGAAATGTTTTACCAACCTACGCAGCTTGCTACTCGTTAAAGCTTCTCAATCTGTCTCCAGCTTAAGACAAGCTGGCCTTTCTTACTTAGCTCACTGAGAAAGTGTTAATCAAAAGGCCCTGTGGAATTTTAACTATAATGAACCCTTCACGGCTATGATTTCTATTTTAAAATAAAAACAATAAAATTCAGTTATACATTTGCTTTTGTTATTTTTAATAAGAAGTAGATATCATTAACTACCCCACTCATTTCGTTACTGGAAGACGCTGGAAGTTCTTTAGCCCTCGTATGTCGCCATACGCCTGCTTCACACCTGAATTCTAGGGTCCCCAGATATTGAGACCGAAATTTTATTTTCGACTTTTTTACTACCAATTGCCCTTTTTGCCCGTAGGTTAACGTGCCGCTGGTCGGCTGTAGAAATTCGTTTGACATGATTTTATTTGGAATGATAAAGAGTCACTAACTGACGCGGATATGCAAACTCCAGCCAGATGCAGTCATAGAGAGGGCTAAGACTACAGGTACCTATAATACAAGTTAATACTCTTATCACAATCTGAAATATTGCTCCTGTGTGCGGTAGCTTTAATATTTTGAATAACAA
>QYTT01077975.1:0-10994 GCA_006980735.1 Dasypogon diadema | reverse complement strand
TCTCAGGAAAACTGTCAAAGCCGACCAAGCGCATCTGGACAACTTGGGCTGTCACTTCCACGAATGACACTTCTCCTGAGTTTGCCTTAAGTCTAGAGCTTGGGCAGGAAAAGTTGACCGAGACTGACCGAGACTAAATCTGGCAGCCGTCAATGAACACATTCTTGGGACACTTCGGTCCATTTCGAAGCGTTATTGAACACAGAAAGTGGACCGAGGTCTCCTGGAAAAATCCAGTTTGCCTCATTAAACAGACCTATTATTTCTTTTCACACAAAAACCTCTCTGGCCAAGTCATCCCATTTATTTAAAGGGATCTCTGATAATTTTGAAGTGCTCCAACATATTTCACAGCCAACAATTTTTTGCTTCGATTCAATTCAATAAAACTGAAAGTGGAACACTTACTTCCACTACTACTCACTTCCTCAGAATAGTCGCCATCTGATTATGAATTGTTTCCATTTGAAGATAATGGGTGCAAATTATCCCAAGATCAAATTTGATAGCACTTTTTCCTAAGCCTCCGTCAAACAAAAATACTTTTTAATTTCGAATCTAGTCTTCATCAGCAACCGGGCTTCCCGGTGCATTATAGGCGGTAATAAAGCAATCTAATGCATCCTTTTTCTTACTACAGGAACAAATTCGGTTTGATGAACTAGTTCAAAAAGAGATCTCTGATTATCCATACTTTAGACTGTCCTTTATGACAAAGAAGAAGAGAAGGAGTGAAGCTTCTGAAAATTCTGGAATTTTGAGCTATTCCAGTTTACAAAAAATCTGTGTATGTGTTTTTGAAGAGGTTGCGCACGGAATAAAAGTAATCTTCTATTTGTTAAGTTTTCTTCTAGGATCAGAGATTTCTTCTCTGTTTTCCGTGGTAAAATACGCCAAAATAAGCTAAAACTTTTGTCAGCGTCATATACCTGTTCTGGTGCAGGTTCAAAGCGGAAGGATCACCTGACAGCTTTTCTCCACAAACAAAAAATAAGCGACTTCCAAATTAGACTTTTAATTTTTGGAATCTTCCCTCACTGGTCCTGAAATGTTTTTAAGTTCAACTGGTTTGCATTACCGAAAAAGCCATATCTTAGTTTGAATTATTAGATGGTTGGATTATCGAAAGGGGTCTGTATTATAATTTCAGCCCCTTTTAACAACAAATTTAAACTAGTCGAAATTTGATTTATAATTAACTTCCTTCTGAGGGTTGCAGTAATGCGGTTATGTAACATGAGACTCCAATTTAATTTATAATATATACCCGTATAACAGATAAGCCTGTAAAAGAGCCGATATATCCGTTCACGTGTTAAATAAGAACTTGAGAAAAAATTAATTTTAATTGTTGTATAATAACCTGAAAAATACCCGAAAAGATTTCATCAATGTGGGATACTTCTTTAAATCTAGTGTATAGCAGTTTTTGTATAACAGGGGTGCATTCATGGCGAATATTCCGAATTCACAAAAACACTATTTCCGTATAAGACACTGCAGGAAAATCAACTTTCCTAAAATTCTTATTCTCGTCAATTCTATATTCTTGCTTTGGGTGATGGGTTGAAATCAACCTTTCCGAATCCAAGTCTTTATCTTATTATAACAAAATGTGCAAACAGATATACATTTTATTCTTGTTAGGCGTTTTATAAAAACAATAAAAGTCTCTTTGGTACTAAGGGTGTATGCTTCAAAATTTCTCTATAAATCAAAGTTAGAATTCTCTTTAGAAAAATCTGCCAGGATATTCTCGAATATTTTGATATTGTGCCATAAAGGAAAACCCAAAAATTGACGAATGTTTTTTTAAACAGGTGAATATCGGTCTCAAAATGGAGGGCCACCAATAACACGTATACTTCGAAGCGATCAACCTGTTCCTGGAAGTAGCAATAGTAATAGTAACAGGCAAAATAATTTGAATGTCATCAGTAGACGGATTGCCATACCATCAACATCAACTGCAGCAGTGACACGTTCGCATGCAAATACAAATGTCAATTCTGATGCTGTACCTTCATCATCATCACTTGAACGGAATCACACAGCATTCAGATCTCATGTGCAAGTGGATCATAATTATGGTGAGCCGGGTCCATCTACAGTACGATACACACGACGTATGTTGTCACGACATCAGAGAAACGCTGATGAATTAGATCCTCTTGGGGATGATGTTGACCCCTTAGAATTACCCTCGGCTGTTGTGGATCACGTTTCGTCTCGTCTACGAATGCGCAACAATGTGAACAGTACAACAAATAATCGAAATGGAATTGAAGTCCGAAGGACACAACGATTAATTCCGCCGAGACTAGGTATACTAAGCCGAGATATCGATGAAGATGAGGATAATGAGTCCACAGAAAATAATCCTACAGACTCGGAAGATAATCAACCGTTAATGTATGTAGCTGCAGCATCCTCATCGAGAAATCGTAAAATGCAATCACAATCGAATGTCTCTGGACGTACATTACGCCACAAACGATACATTTCCGATGAGGACTATGAAGATGATGATCGTAATCGAAGTCGAGGATTTCGGAGTAGTGCAAGAAATCAGAAACGGCCACATTACAATGAAGATTCAGAGGATAGTTCTGATGCGCAACCAAGAAAACGTCGAACTGGTATGCGTTCATCACCCTCATCCCCTTCATATAGGCAGCGATATAATGCCACCAATAGCAGCAGTAGGCATATAACGAATGATGATAATGTAGAAAGCGATAATGAGCAAACAGTTAGTATCAGCAGTCGGGGTCGCGTTCGAAAAATTACTGCCAAAGCAAGGGGCCTTTTCAGAGACTAGCAGTAGCAGTTATTCCACCGATTTTATTTTCTTTCATCATCGTTTTTTTAATGTAATAAAATCATAAATGAAAGTATAATAATTTAATTATATTTAAATTAAAGCTTAATATCGTAGTTGTATATCATGAAATATTATATTGTAATTCTCCTCTATACTGTTTTGCTTGTGCGTGGTGGCCGTCGTTCGTTGTAAAATATACTTTTCTCTTTAATGTATGGATTACAGTTAGTTTTATCAATTTAAAAAAACTTTTGTCTTCTTAGGATAAATGCAATCCCATAGAACTCTGCAATTTGATACACTTTTTTTTTCTCTTTTTTTTCAAGAAAAATGCTATATTAATATAAAAGTGTTTTATTTAGTAATCCCATATTGTCCATATTTTCGTCCACTAGGTATTGTTCCGTTTTCGACGAGTTTCCCAGAGGATCAATGTGGTGTAAAATATATTTTATGTTATCGCAACGTAAGGTGAAACTTGTTCCTTGACTTAACTCTAGGACTATTTGCAGAGAACAATTAATTCCGCAGAATTGCTTGCATTTTTCGATATTTCCGTCCCGATTTGATCTTTGAGGAGTCACAACTTCTTCTTTGAGCAATTCACAACACCAGACTATGGTTTTGATGAGCCAATATCCACATCTCATCCTTGCAATTCGCGTTATAATTTCATTTACTTCCACTTATTCAAGGCCCATAGCTCTATTATGGAATTCGATACGATAGTTGATTTGATACAAATCTCAATTACGATGCGAAGGTGTTTAGTGATCATGGGATGCGTTCGCAATTACTTCGTAGTATTATTATTATTTATTAAAAGGTAATGTCCGATGTAAAATGAAAGAATATCATCTGATTTTACTAGATCTTGTTTTATGGTCAAATTCGCGTTAAATAGTGACATCTCGTAAGGGATTTAAGTTCATAGTTTATTAAAGGTGGTTAAATGTTTCGCCTTTTTATTTAAAAAAAAATTATATACGCAGATTTCAGCGGCTTCTAAGGAAGATATTTCCGTTGATCTAGACATGACGTCCCTTTTTTACTCAAAAATAATTCTATTGTTTGTTTGAACTGAGTCTCGGTTATTTACATTTTATTATTTTGGTCGAAAAAAAGGGGGGAAATTTCTTGTAAAAGGACTTACCCTTCAAAGGCAGCTCCGCTCACGCCGTTTTACAGTAGAACCGACCTCTACCAACTTGATCACAGATTGGAATAAAGATTAACCACATCATCACCTCATGTCTTAGCCATTTATTTATTTTTTCTTATGTTGAACTTTCCTTTTTATGTGAAATTTTCAATCATTCCACACATAGGAATAAAAAGCCAAATAGTTGAAACAAGTCAACCCCCACAAGCATACGAGGTCTGATCAAAAAATACGGTGAAAAATTTTTTATACTAGCAACAGCTGATGCTACATCCATTTGCAGTAATAGGTTCAATAGTCTGATTAGTTGAGATAATCAGTGTCAAATTTGAACAAGTTTTAACTTGTCAGTCGGCTTCCAGAGCAGGAATAGTGGGATCGTGTTTACGGTATCTGTCGCACATCATGAATTTTGAGCACGCCCGAACATTGTTTTGTTTTAAGTTGCAAAAAAGTGTCAAAAACGCCCATGAAATGTTAAAATCAGTGTATGGCAATAATGTGGTGACTCTGAAGACTATTTACAAGTGGTAAGAGCGATTCTAAAGCGGAAATGAGTCGATTGAGGACGAGCAACTTCAAAAACGGACGAAAACGTGAAAAAAGTGTCAAAAATGATTCGTTCGAACTGGCGATTGACTATTCGGAAGCTTGCCGAGGAACTGAACATCTCGTATGGGTTCGTGCAAAACATTTTGACCCAGACTTCCACGCCATGTCACACCTCGCTTCTGATTCGTGAGTTTGGGGCCTCAAAAAAAGTTGCTGTCTGCCCACATCCACCTCTTACTCTGCGGATTTAGCACCATGCGATTTCTGACTCTTCCCAAAAATAAAAACCGTGTTAAAAGGAGAGCATTTCGACACCATTTCCGAGATTGAAAAAACCACAACACAGCAGTAGAAGGCCCTTCCGAAAGAAACCTTCCAGAAATACTTCCAATCATAGAATCAACGTTGGGGTAAGTGCATCGCCAGCAAAGGACAGTATTTTGAATGAGATTGAAAAAAAATTGATGTAAGCTTGTTACTTTGTTCATAATAACAATTTTCATAGTATTTTTTGATCAGACCTCGTATATTCTTTAATTTTTGCATCTTTAGTTGATAAAAAGGTTTAAGTCAAGTCAGAATTCTTTTTCATAAAGAAAGTCAATATGTCTTCCCTGAAATAAATAAAATAATTATGCGCTTAAGTCATAAAAATCAATAAAAACTTACATTTTTTAAAAGCGAGATCAAACAAAACGACATATTCAAATTCAAAACAACAGATACGATCCCGTTACTGTCATCGAAAAAATTCACGATAGCGGACATGTCAAACGAATTTGAATTTGGATTGGAAAATTGCATTTCTCGCGATATTCAAAACAAATCACTTTCGTATCGGATTCTATGATAGGGGGCCCAGACAAGAAGTCGATTTCGTTAATGGCTTATTTTATGCTTTTGTTATTCTTTCCATACTTCTTGCTGTGAATTATATTAAGCTTCATTTTATTTTTATTTTATTGTAACTGCAGTTTATTTTACACAGATACGCCTCCTATTATTTACAGTAAGATATCTTTTCATTTTTCTAGGCATTATGTCTCCTACCACAAGTCATACGGATTTATCATAATTGTTGTAAAGGTATCTCAAAATATAATTGAAAGTAATGATTTTCAAATATATTTCATTGTGGTGACACTAGTCCAATCTGAGACATTTTTCAAATTCAATCGCCATGATCCACTGCTTTTTAGAAACTCTAAACTGATCCCTAACCCAATTCTAATAATATCAAACATCTAAAGTTTCTGATATATCAATAACTTTTTTTTCTATAACGTATGGAAGAAAATTGCATACCTAATTTACACTTCCTTTCTTCAAAAACATTATCAGGTGAATATTTAAAATATAATGCAAGAAAATTCCTTTTCGCATCCCATTTATTTCCACACTCAATTCTATAACCGTTTTCATTACCTGATTTACTCCAAAACATACATATGAACTTTTATTATTTAAAAACTTGTTGACTCAACAGAAGAAAAAAATAATTCACTAAATCGTAATAGCACTAAAAAAAACGAAACTCCTTATTTCCAAGCTTGTTTTAATGCCTTTCGTGAGGAGAGATGTTGTACTATACACGAGACAACTAACAGTCCAATTAAGACAAGAGAAATCAACGTATAATCAAAATCCTCTTTGAGCAGATCAAACGTTTTAGAGGGTGAAACTCGTGTGACAAATAAATCTGAAAATAAAAGTGCATTTTTGATTATCACTTGAAGTTCTTCTATAACACGTGGTGCATTCAACTCTTTTCGAACACATATAACCCAAAGTCTAAACTTCATATGTACATACCTAAACCATAAGCAACGACTAAACAAGTGCTTTCAAGTCCACTGGGTGCTGTAGATATGTCTTTAAGACGTGCAATAGATTGATTATAGTTTATAACGGTCTCAGAGGGAATTCCCAACTCTGGAATATATGGAATAGAGCCTTCCTCTCTCGCTTGATTTGTTGTCGGTCTCCTTGGATCTAGTAAAGCCCAAGCCATTTCAATTACACCACCACTTGATGTTCCAACTAAAACAACATGTGTTCGCACAAATTTCAATAATAACTAATCGACAAAAAAAATTATTACTTAATACATGTTTGTTAGTAATTCCTCTTTCAGTGATGGTTTCACGCATTGCTTCCACAGTTGTGGGAATAATAAATGATTGCTTTTCAATAATTGGCATAGGAGGTGCTTCCAGTGAACTCCATACGGTGCTGTTAGATTGAACTTTACCTTCGTACAATTCAACAGTTGCTAGGAAATACAATTTAAGTCAGTAAAACTATTTTCTTGAATGAAAAAAATGCATACTTATTTCTGTTCGGCGGGCCTTCTCGTTAAAATAAGAATACACCAGCCAATTTTCTGAATTTACAATGTGCACTGGACCTCTTACCTTTCGATGAGTCATGGAATACACTATACTTCCCGAGACCACATCAACTAAATGTACATTCATATCTGAAACAAATTGTACATAAACATAAATTTTCAACAATATGAAATTGTTTCACAATTACCCCTGTTATAGCTTTGTACCGATGCTGTTACAATGGCAACTAAATTAGGATTGAGGTATTTGTACAATACCGATCGATCACCCAAAACTCTACCTTGAGAATGAACTCGTTCAATTGGATTTTTGGCAGCAATTGCAATAATCATGTGATTAGGATTTGCCAAATTCTGTGGTTGACGTATTCCTCCCAAATTAATGGTCCATACTTTTATCAATCCCAATTTCTACATACAAGAAAAACACACATTTTCCTTCTTTTTACATAAATAAATTAATGCAAAAATATTATACGTACACCTTCAGATGACTGAATGTAATATCCATCAATGATAGCGGTCGTTTTATTAGCAACATAAAGATACATCCCCTCTGCCTAGAAACGGGAAATTAAATTTACTCGAATGTGTGGCAGGGTGTTGCACAACACTTACCATGTGCGTCGCATTCTGTGGAATTACGTGTATTTCATTATCTTCGTCTAGTAATAAAATACCCTTGGTGTGATCCTTTTCATTTTCTCGCAACATAGCCATTTGTTTGATTTTATAATTCAATTTAACAGGACCATCATCATCAAATGCATGCCCTGATATTGGACTAAATCGATAGATGATTCCATTTCCAGTTTTCTAGAAATAGGACTTTTAGTAAAAAAGTCTTTGAAAGGGCAACCAATCAATCAATTCCTACTTGATCCTTAGCCAGAATTGTACATAACGGTTGATGAGGCGTATATTTCGAAGTTCTTTGAACTATAATTCTCATATTTTCGTGATTATTAAATTTTGCAAAAGAAGGATGATATATAGCCCAATGTTTCTCTCCTGATATATTATCTATTCCGAAAAGTTTTCCATTTTCTGTTAAAATCACCAACATTTTATGTAGGCCGAAAGCATCACGTGTTATCTCAGATTTTTGACGTTCAGGTTGATTTCCAAAAATGTAAAAATGTGTGTTCTTCAACAAATGCAACTGAGATTGAATGCGACGTATGAATGCTCCCCAGATATCATCTGTAGAAAATTAATTCAAATTAATTTAGATTTCTGTTAACACTTCAACAAAACGTGCAAAATAAAAATATTATTGACTATAAAATTTAAATAAAAACATAATTTGAAAGTTTTAGAAGTTACATTTCAAGCCCCTACGGTACTCAGTTATATTGCACAATTTTCTCTTGATTAACAACTGAATAGCAAATGGTTTTTAACTGGTGTTCCGTAACATGTTAAAAGTATTCCGTGAAAATTATGAAAATTTTTGAACTAATTATTGTATTGTTGTTGGAGGCCGATACTGGTGCAGAAAAGTGCGTACTGGATGCGGTTTACCATCCATCGAGAGTCTTCAACCTCGAAATGATTAGAGAGTTTGAGGAAACTAACATGAGAATGTTGAACACAGGATGGAGGCACTTGGTGGACACAAACCTTCACGCTGTATTAAATTTTGAAGTGAAATTCACTTCGAAGAAAACACTTGAAAAACGTCCACATGAATAGAAAATTGTTTTCTAGGTGAAAAGAAATTGTTTCGATCACAGTAAGTGATCTTGATCATCATTAGTGTGCCGATCGAATTGCCTGGCAAAAACACTACAACGAGTAGTCACAAATTTTCTACCATTTTTGAATAATTTCACAAAGAAATTATTACAAATCACATGAGAGAGAATTATTAGTTCAAAATCCTCATGTGAAATTGATCATGTCAATTATTTTTGCTTTGTATGCAATTGAACACAAAATGGAGGCAAATGTTCTGTTCTGGGACGATCTGTATTCAAGTACCCTTGTGCACTTTAAACTGGAAATCCTAACTCCCCAAATTAATTATCTGTATGATCAGCGTATTCCTCCGTGTCTGAAGATCTAATGGTAGTCACTGGTTTTCTGCGGAAATAGTGCTCCTTAATCGTCTCTTATTGCAGAAAAAGATTTATGCTCTCATATCCTGTAACCACTGTTAACCACTAAAAGAGCTAAACGCCAATACTTGAAAAATTTGCTGAATTCTGATCTGTCTTCCAAACAGCTTTGGGAAAATCTCAGGGAATACGAAGTTTACGACATGAATGAATCTCTGTGCAATACAGATTCAGATGAACTGAATACCCTTTTCATGGGAGTCGCCTTTGAACAGCCTACTGTAACAGAATAACAAAGTGTTCGCTGGGATGTCAACTCTCCAGCATACCCGGCGGTAATCTAATCTAAATCCTCAGAGCAGATGCCTTGAAACCATTTTTGCCATTTCTATTTACTACAGTTACCTAAAGGATATCTCCTACCTAAAAGATATTTCCCAGTTATCTGGAATTACATATTATTGGAATACTAATGGCATGCTTCTTCACTAAGGTAATCAAGGTTTAGGAATTCCAAGGTTGCTCTAATAGAATTTCTCGTACACATTTGCTCCTTAGATTATATGATTTTATGACCCATGCTGGAGAGAAGACAGTGCAGACAACTATCCTGAACTCGTTCTAGGTATTTGCTAATTACCCAGACGGCTTGCTCAGAACAAAGTGTTTGCACCCCTTATTTTGTCATTTTCAAGGCGTCAACAAGGATTTCGTTGAGCTATAATAAACCTGAATTTGTCCCCTTTTTTATCGTTACACTACAATGCTATCCTACTTCAGTTTTTTATCCAATCATTGTTAGGGCCATACATTCAATACGATTTAGTTCAGATGGACCGGATAATATTCGCCGTGGTTTTTTCAAAATGATTTTACCCTTCAATCTACGGCAACTTCTTCATACCATCAATTTTTTCTTAACTTCTTCGTCCTTCCTTCGAATCTGGAGGATAGCCATTTGTTTTAACTATACCCAAGAACTTGTCACCTAAAGGTACAAATGATTTTTGCCCTATTAGTCTTTTGCTTTTTCTTTCTAAAGTCTTGAAAAAAAACTGATGAATTCGGAGACAATTGTCGGCTTAGAGACGCATAAACACATGAGTCCCTAGCAGTCGATGTTCTCTCCCAACACAGGTGTGAAACATAATTCCTCAAAGCTCTTGATAGAAAATATGCAGATGTTCTAATATTACTGAATTTCTCAAAGGCGTCAGCTGTCCTTGGTTTCTGTTTCTGTACGAATGTTACAGAGCTATTTGTGTAGAGTTAAATCGGAAAATAGATTGTCGGCATTCCTCCCGCTTTTATGTGGAGTTCCTGAAGTCACCGATCGGTTGGACTAGAGTATCCGACAAACTAATATTGATCTTGATAAAATTATACAGCTAGTCGATCAATAATCAACTTAAGCTGAATGCACAAAAATTCGAATATTTATTCACAGATAATTTTAATCTAGATCATGACTGGTGGTTGTCTTTTTCATTTAGTTATTGATCTTGAGAAAATCATTTTTTAAGTACGATAAAAAACTAAAATAAGTTACAACACCTTAAAAACCATCGCTAATTATTTATTAACACGTTAACGCCAGCATGAACTACCGGTCGCTCACACTAGATTTGCCTGAGAGCAAAAAAGCGCCGTGTGAACATGTTAAAGCGTGAGTTGACTATAAGCATAGAGAAAACATCAACTAGAGATCCACTTGCATACATTAAAATAGTCAAAAAGCTTTTGTTTTTGGTGCCTCTGATGTAACCCCAATACATCGTGTATAAGAATTTTGGCATTGATTCAGTAGTGCGACTCCGAGGGTTCGCTGCAATCAACTGTTCTGAACTTCCACTTCTAGATAATGATTTCTCTATGCTATAAGCAATTGTTGCCTGTTTTGCATACAAATTAAATTTTACATCTGTGGTAAAAGGCGAATAATCCTAACTATTACCATAGACCCGTGTTATTTATTTCCTAGGCTTTATAAACAATAAAAAAAAATCCAAGAAAAAGGACACAATAATACTCACGTGTTTTTCCATA
>QYTT01077973.1:0-19728 GCA_006980735.1 Dasypogon diadema | reverse complement strand
AAAAACAATACACTGTGCAATATATAATATTTCAGAGGACTAAACACTCTTCTGCGGCGCTTGCAGTTAGAATACAAAACCTTCAATGGCCACTTTTAAGTATCACTCGATGGGACATAAATTATTGATTGACTAGTATCAGTTTGATCTTGGTTATATCATATTTTGAGTGTTTATTATACTAAGGCAGTATTGAAAACAATAGGGGTATTTACTCTTTGGTGTATTTTGTAGTGTATTGTTATATATGCACGTTTCCGTCAAATGCAATAACACACTAGAGGATACATCAAAGCGTGAATACCACTATAGGTAGTTTGAGTTTTGTTCAATAATTAAACATTAAAAAACAATGTTTGCAGATCATTGGTATTGAAATAATGAAAGAAATTTGAATTAGGTGAGCGCACCAGTAATTGACCAGACTCCAGTTGTTGACCGTTTTCAAATAGAAATGACAATGTTAAGGCTCTGTATATATCACAAATAAATTTTATTTATCCGCTATCTGAGTTTTGTTTTGTGTGAAAAAAAATGATACAGCATCTTATTTTTAAGAAACAATTTAGATTTCAGTTTTGTATGGATTATCGTGTTAATTAAAAAGTGTTTGTAGAGACAATTTTAAAAGTTTTCCTGCGTTCTAGATACTTATCAATGTTTTTCAAAACGTTTCTAATTTTAAGTACACCTTGTACATGTTGTAAATTTTTCAATTATGTGAAAAGCTATAATAAATAATATAAAAATAATATCTTTTCCTGTGGGAGTAGCAGTGGCGGATAGGGAAGCACCCTGTAGATTGCAGGGTAGTCTGTTCTCATAGTGGGTAGCTGCTTGCTCGGTATCTGCCTCCGATAATTAAAATTTTCAACTGCGCTTTTAAAGACCCTCTTGCCATCCAACTACTGTATTAAGTCTTGAATCTTGTGGCCTTCGTATCGACTCAAAATAATTAAATTTTAATTTTGACTATGAATCGTTACAATAATATCTCGAAAATGTGCTACGTTAGATTTTCTATCTGGCCGTCGAGCGTACAAACACATACGAACCTGCGCTCTGTGTTCGATCTCTTTTGTCGCTTCTTTATAAAGAGTAATGGTAATGAAGGGTACCTAATACAGTATATATATATACATTTTCTAAACGGAAGATCCAGGAATGGTTGACTATCCTCAAACAGCTGTAAATCTTCATTCATATTACATCTCTCTTGTGGCGAATCTATTCGATATTTCTTGGTATAAAAATTCTAAAATGCACAAATATACTGCAATATAATATAGAAGTGTAAAATAAATGCACATTATATGTTCTTTTAAATTAATTTTTAAAAGTTGCATAGAATTTCGCTTTTTGCTGCCAACACAATCCGTTCGCCCTACTAACACTGATCAAGCCATTTTCTGTTTAACTTTGTTAATTGGCCGTCTATCGCTTTTGCGTTGCATTTGAATTTCGTTACAAAAATTTTCTGATTGGCTACCTTCGCTATAGAAGTTTCACTTTAATAATAAGTAATAGTGAAGCTGACAACAATGGCTGAGATGTAGATTTAACCTCTTTTAATAGATTATGTCTGTGTACCTTGGGTAGAGTTCTTCTCGTATTTATTATATATTTTCAGTAATATTGTTTAAAATGCAGAATTGGACTATGTTTTGGCTAAATTAGAAACTAAAAATTGCGGAACTCATGTAAGGTGGCGAAATGCGGTTTAAAGAAAGCATACTTTTAGGCTGCCTGAACATAAGGTACATTTTTTCTGGAACAGGGTGTCGAACAGATTTGAGGTGTCGAAGATATGCATTTAATTAAAAAATAATAATCTATATACTAATTATATATAAAAATATTATAAATTATATGATTTTTTCGTTATCCTTTAAGGGGGCTATGTAGTTGATATAAAGCTATGTCGAATAAATAGAAATTTCAGAAAGTGTATATCTGAGTATCCGTAAATCCGCATGCGTATCAGGCTAAGAAATCCACGGAATCTGTGCTTTACCAGCTGCTGAGGGTGACAGAGAAGGAACTGAATACAGGTGGCATCGCTCTGGCCACATTCATGGACATAAAGGGGGTCTTCGGCAAATTCAGTATGAGAAATTGAGATTTTTTCTTCTGGTGGTGAGATGGGTGGACAGTATGTTGAGGAATAGGGGAGTGGAACGTCACAGTTCACTTCTTACTTTCCACGCTGGAAGAAACGGGAATTAATGTCATTGGTTATGCGGATGACGTGGCGTTGATGATGAGGGGAAAGTTTATGTCCATTACCGCTGACATTATGAGGAAAGCTCTCCGAGTGGTGGAGGGGTGGTGTGCGGAAGAGGGCTTCACTATCAACGCGAACTAGAAACTACAGTCTTTACTAGGAGGACTAAGGATCTGGATTTTACACCGCTTACGTTAAAGGGATCAGGGAGCTCATGATGCCAAGAGACAGGATAAAAAGGTCCACTTAGCAATGGAATGTGTACAAAAGCTCAATGAGTGTGCCTCAGTAAATGAGGTAACACCCTGCTGGGTTATAGGTCACACGAAGGGAACGAAAAAGCTGACGAAGGGAACGAAAAAACTGACGCCATAGCAAAGCAGAGATCGGCTATGGAGTTCCAAGGGCCAGAACAGCGATTAGGCTGTCGTGCGGAACGACCAAAAGGAAAGTTCTAAGCATGGAGTGAGGAACACTCCAATGTTAGTTTCACTGACTACTGGGTACGGATTTCACTTCAAAAAGTTGGGGATCTTGGAGGATGATACGTGCAGGCTCTCTGGAGGATACTGAGACGGCGGAGCACATTGTGTGCGAATGCCCGCTCTTGGCGAGCAAGAGGTTGCCTGTTAGCGGCAGCCTTATGGTTAGCATGGAGAAACTAATCTACAGGCAAATTCTCGAATTGACATGGGGCGTTGAAGGTAGGGTTTTGCCGGGGAATCTTCTGACGGGAACCGATTGGTACGGCTCTTGGCAGAGGGAAGAAAGGGGACCCGTGTGAAGAGGTCTGATTCGGTATCCCTCGAATATCTTTATTAATAATAAGTTATGGCCCTATTTGGACGTCGAAGATTTTTTTTACTGGTGTTTACATCAGGTTGTGATTGTAAAAGGCACACTCGTAATTTCTGCTTGTAAGGGAAAGAGGTGACTGAAGTGATTAAAATCCATTGTGGGTTAACGTGACTATTAGTGACAGTTGTAATTTATTGTTCGGAGTTTGGATATCCTCATATTAGAATTTATTATTTGTGAATTATGTTAACGACTACTTTATGTCGGATATCTTAGTAAAAAAAGCTAATTGCTGCATATCTGCAAAGTCAACACTGAAACTGAAGTAGCTACCTTCGAAATTTTCGAACGGGGAGTTGTAATTTTAGAACAAGTGAAATTAGTTTACAAAGGCGATCTTTTACATCAATGAAGTTGGCTTTCAAATGGAAAAAGCACTTTAAAAATTAAAATAGCCAGAAGCTGTACCACTTGACGTCCTGTTTGACTAAATACACGATTACAAATAATTGGGGTTTTAAAAATTTAAGCCACATCCATTGAGCACTTGAGCAGTTCTGAAATCCAAAGGTTGATCGCATCTCAATAAGTGCAACGACATTTTTCTGGCATTCTTACTTGATTGTTATTTTGATTGGAGACCACAAATTTAATATTTTACATTCCATCTACTCGAATAAAGTAAAGTATTTTTGGAAAATGATTTTACACAAGAATAACATACATGTCATAGGAATAACTTTATTTTTTTTAACAACGAGTTTTTAATAGGGTTTTATGTCACAGAAAATCGACACAAATATAATCTCTACAATTTGGACATGAAAAAACTGTCCCAAAAGTTAGAGTGTCTTCAGTATGATATAAATTTCTCAACAAATTTGACTACTTAAAATTAAAAATTCATAAATAAGAGTCTAAAATCTACTTAATCATATCCATGATGACCATGATGACTATCAGCGTCATGCAGTACTTTAAGAACTTTGAATTCTGCGGCATCGAAACCTCCATGTCCCCCACCGTAGCCTCCTCCATGGTCTCCTGCATATCCACCCCCGGCAGCGTATCCGCCTGCATGGCCGCCTCCATTGCCGCCCCCAAATCCTGCTCCATGTTCATGTATTACTTTGATGATTTGTACATCACCGCCACCATGACCCCCAACAGGACCATGTACCGGTCCGCCTCCATGACCATGTTCTTCTTCATGGATAACTTTGATAATTTGTGGTTCGGCATGGCCATGTCCTGCAGCATATCCGTGCCCACCTCCACCTCCACCTCCAAATCCTCCATGTCCTTCCTCATGAATAACTTTAATGACTTGTTCCGGGCCGTGACCTCCAATTGGTCCGTGTCCTCCGCCACCTCCACCTCCATGTCCATGGTCCTCTTCGTGAATGACTTTGATAACTTGGGGATCACCATGGCCGTGACCACCTCCACCAAAACCCCCTCCACTGTACCCATGACCACCGCCAAAGCCACCACCGTGACCACCTCCGCCAAAGCCGCCTCCACTGTACCCATGGCCACCACCATGACCACCTCCAAAGCCACCACCATGACCACCTCCAAAGCCACCACCATGTCCTCCACCATGAGCAAATCCACCATCTTCAATCCTAATGATCTTTACATCACCACCACCTCCACCATGTCCATGGCCACCGTGAAATCCGCCGCCGTGACCATGTCCACCACCGTGACCAAATCCACCACCGTGGCCGCCGCCATGGCCACCTGCATGAACGCCAACACCGCCTCCATGACCTCCACCAAAGCCACCGCCATGACCACCTCCAAAACCACCACCACCGCTAAATCCTGCATGCGCCAGTACCGCCAAGGATAAAACATATATCAATACCTAAAGGAGGAAGAGAGTAATCCTTAATAAGTGTCGTTGGTAACATCTTCGTGTGCTCACCTTCATGTTGTCGACTGTCTGCCTAAACCTAAAATCTTATCGAACTGATAATTTTTTGGATTGTAATCGCTTTTATACCTCGGCCAAAATTTCTCTAACCAAGGAAAGTGTGCGTCTAACGTCTCTTGGGTCGTGGTCATCTTTTCCAAAATTTTTGATAGCAGTTTATAAATTTTGAAGATGGAACCATAGGCTACCAGTGAAAGTGAATGAAACGAGTTTTCCTCGCAAAAATAACAAAAGTGGGCTCGACACACTCGTAACTATGATGTGATAATATTTTAATTTCATAAGACCCGGCGGTAATTTATGCTGATGCGCTTTGCATCCAGTCAACACACTAAGTTCGAGCGCCTAACCCGCTTCTTTTATCTCATCGCTCTAGATGCATTTCAGTTGCATAAATTATTTCACACGGTCGCCATATGATTTGTCGTTTGGGATTGCTAATGGCCGCTGAAGCAGATCTTATTAAGCTTGTGCTCGGTCAGCCACTTTTACTTATTGTTTACGTCTGGAGCAGGTTTTCAGAATGAAAGAGCTTAAGGTTCACCCGGCAGTTTTGATTCTTTTTCTCCCTTCACAAAAAAACAAAAGATGCAAATTTCTTCAGGAAAACTCCTTTATTACCTGCTGAGCAATTTAAGTCATTACAGGTAAATCGCCTCAATTTTATGAGAATTTATTTGCCAAGAAATTTGTTATTTATGGAAATCTATGGAATATATCACAAATAAATGGGTGTTTTGCTTTACATAAATCACTGGTGATTTTCATTGATTCAGTGTGTAGAAATAAAGCGAGGTAACTCAGATATAAAAAGCACCCATTGTTCATAAAATTTCGGTAAAAATTATTCGTGCACCTATTACATAATGAACATTTGTGTGTTCCTACCGCCTTGTTGCATAATTGGAGAAATGTGAAAGCACCAACAACAGTTTAGAGTTTAGAGAAATAAAAGGTGGAAGATTCGATCTGGGCTTTAGCCTTTTACGTTTTAGTTGAATTTTTGGTTAGCGACCGCCGATGAAGTCATGATCTAATTTTAGTTTACTTACGCCTTAAGTATCGGGCTAAAATTTTTGTCTTTATTATAATTTTCTGAGTGAAAAAAGAAAGTAAATTTTGTCCACGTATTTTTAATTATTCTTTTATTTTATATACAGAGTGATTCAGATCATGATGCATACCCCAACGCAAACCAATCACCACGTGATTCCATTTATTCAAAAAATTTCTCGTACCGAATTTAATTTTATTACTGCCTAATATTACTCCCGATGTCACCGTTTTTTCAAAAAAAAAAAAAACCTACCCGGCTATTTGCAACAGCTTTCTTACATAAGATACTAAAGTGTATTTACGTTGGATAAAAAAATTAATATTCTGGGTCACTGCACCCAAGTAAAGGAATAAGGTAAAGTAATCCCTAACCGAAGAACGTTTGAGAATATGGACAAGCGTTTGAGGGAATAGGGGACATTTGCATCAAACAGGATAGAGTAAGGGGTATGGAGAGAACATCATCAAAAAGAAAAAGAAGTATTGCGGATAGTATATGCAAAACCCAGCTCCAGTACCCGTGTAAAAGGTTGGAACGTTGCAATCAACCAACTAGTTTGTTGTTACGAATACCATCCTAATTTTCTAATTAAAACAATACAATTTGATTTTAAGGGTACTCTCCAACCAAAATTGATGGTTTTCCAAAAACCTGTCAAATGGCAACGGAAAATGAAAGCTATTTCAACGAAAATCTGCGATAAATACGAGCTTAAGAAACAGTTTGTTGTTAAAACGAAAAAATTTTCGCAGATCCAAGAAAAAATTATTTCGTATGTGCAACGAAAATATTCTTTGAAAGAATATTTGCATTCCTACATTTTATACAAAAAGCATTCATAAATATAACAACAAAATGTCGTACGAACTAAGAAATGATTTCGTTAAACTAACGCATGATTTTTTTTGGTTCAAATAGTTTGTTCCATTGTTAGAAAAAAAGGTTTTTGTTAATTTCATGCGCAGTCTTATTTATATTTTTATGTATTAAGTTTTTAAGAATAAGGAAAGAAATGTGAAAATTGATATAAACAATGTATACATTTATAAAATTGTTATTTATTTTTCATTCTTTATTTTTTTTTAAACAAAAAGTTTTCCCTTCTTTATGTTTTTAACAAAAAATTGTGCCATTTCTTAAAAAAGCAAATAATTTGATAGGTTTCAGAAAAAACTTTAGGTCTTAAACATTTTTCTCCTATAGGAGAAGTACAAACATTTAACGGTCAAATATTTGTATCTTGAATTTTATGTAAATCATTCCTGGTTAATTTATTATATAAAATTCCACCGGGCCTTGTTTCGGATTGTGGACAAAGTAAAATTCCTATATAATAACATGTAAATACATACATATTCACAATGTTTCGCACATATATATACCGCGCACTCAGTAGGAAATATTTTCGTTACTTCTTCTGTTATTTTTTTACAGAAAGTTGGAGTAGCAGTTATTATTGCACTATAAGAGTTTAGGTAATTATTTTTACCAATTCACGTCAGCCAATTCCAAGTCAGCTATCCGTTTTTCTCGTAAAATTGTTTTTCTATATGGCCTTTTGAAGTACTTGCAACAATGTTCTTTAATAGCTGGAAAACTGATGCAAATTAAGGTTTCGTGAATTTATTTTGAATAGTATAATACATATTACCTTATCGCATGAAGTGTCACTGTTCGAAAATTTACTGTTTTCTATCTAATTATTAATCGATGATGTCATAGACTCAGTTGATTCCACTGTAAATTCTGATGATGGACTTGGTAGTTGTGTTTTCGATGAAGATGATTTTGTCGTCTAACAATTCTATTTAAATTCAAACAAAAAAATACATTCACATACATATTCTTTTTGCCACTGTTCAAGATTGTATTCAAAGATTATTCGTGCACCAAATTTTATTGCTGGACAGATCCTATCTGAACGTTCTGGTTTCATATACTTCGAACTTCCCGTCGTAATACCATGTTCTAGAAAAAAAATTGCAAGTAAAATGATCTATCAATTATCTACAGTATACCTAAGAACTCCTTTATAAATATGTCTCTGCGAAGACTTTTCAAATTTTCTAACTAATGCGTTCCACAGAATTCACAGTTTTTATAGAAATATTTTCAACGCTAAAATTTTCATCCAAATTTATTAAAACATCACCACTTGAAGTGTTACTTTCTTCTAAGATTGTATTTGCGCTTTCCATTCCACAAAGTTTTTAATATTTCTATCGCATATAAAAAATCTATCTAATAAAATCTTATGAATTATTCTTTGCCACCATTTTTTAAGAACTTGCACATTAACAAGAATAGAACTGAACAGCAACGCATCAGCCAAATTTCTAATCTCATACGACATGGATAACATGGAATTTGCGTAATCTCTACGGAGTTATATACCAATTTTACAAAAATTTCGCTTAATCTACGTAATATAGAGGAAAGGTGTCGTAAAATTTACGAAAACTCCTCTTTGTACTATGACATCAATTTTGTTTTCTTTATAGGAAATAATTTTACTTACATATACAATGGACTTATAGTTTTAACGAAATAGGAATTTGTTAAGGGAACAATGTGTTTACCTAAATTTACGAAAAATTACATTTTGTTAAATCTGCCGTTTTTTTAATATGATAACATACATTTTTCTGGGTATAGTAGTCCTGATTGAATCCCTTGAATTTTAAGGCTTAGGACTACACGATGACAAAACTTATCGACCAAAAAATTTGCAATTTGGAACAATTCAAGCAAAAAATCTCGAAATTATGGGACGAAATGCCGATGCCAAATGTGCGTGCCGCTTGCAGTTTTTTCGAGAAGAGAAAGAAAAAGAAAAGCTTTACTATAGTTATTTAATATCTACGTGATTTTTAATAAACATTTTAAAATTAAAAATTCATTTAGTTTTCCTATTTTCCACTTCGTTTTTGTATTCGAATTTATTGGACACTAACATATAAATGTTTTAAGTTAAGGGTATATTATGGCTGTTGACGAGTATACCAACATTTCACATTATATTTGAAGATATTCGAAGAGTTTAGAATAATTGTAAAGTTTTCCTTGCATACCCGGGCATTCCATTATTATTATGTGTCGAAAGATTAAGGCACAAGAGGGCAGGTTTCCGCATCTGGAAACTCTCTCTTCAGTTCTACATCGAACTAATTCTCTTCCACCCGGTTCAGTCAAATTAAATTTGATTTCGATTCTGCGGCTTTTTCATTCCGACATCTTTTTGCTGCCACTTCTCTTTTTCCAAAAATTTCTTCTGTTTCACGATTTCACGAACTCCCGAAAACGCCTCATGGACGATCCGGTACAATTTACTTTTTCACATACATATATATTTCTAAATTGAAAAGACTGTACTTTGACAAACTAATTATTTTAATTTTTTGATTTTCAGTAAGGCTGTGTGCGAAATCAACTTTTTGAACTCTTTCCTTTTTTAAAGATTTTTCGAAATTTGAACTGTGCTATTTTAAGGTATTTCCTAAGCTCAGGGGAAACAACTATGACGCACACCTCACAGCTTAGGCGGAGGGAAATTAAGGAAGGGGAGATTAGGAAATTAACCTGACAAATGTTGCAAGTGAGCCACAATTTTTGGCATGAATTTTTACTGTGCAACATCCCAGTGGCTTCAGAAGTACAATTCTAGAAAGTAGAAAGTATATTAGTAGTACCAATGGTACCCTGAAACACCGCCGTAACCTGTGGAGGATTTGAACCCACGCCAACAGAGACACTTCTTTCAAATAAGTAAACAAGACGACTTGCAGATCTTGTATTTTCTTGTCAATCGTGATTCGTGTTTCAGTTGTTGAGCAGTGAAGACGTATATCCTGCTGTAGCGACTCAGTTGTAATCAAGCCATTACGGCTTAGTGTTATTCTTTTTTTTTGTTGTATTTTATATTCCGTTTTTTTTCTGAATAATTTGTGATTTAATTTTAATACTGTAATTTATCGTATTATGTTTTGGCGTTTTACCCTAGAGGTCAAGCCAGAGGGGTGAACCTTCGGTGTCCACTTACAGGGAGCCCCCAAATCAACAAGAAGAAGGAGTATTTTCTCGTGATAATTTTAAAATATTTAAAGGTGTGTTTAAAGTTGCAAACGCACTACTTGCAGTATGTGAAAATATAATCACAAGAAGGGTAACTAAAGCCAATTTTATATTTTGTAGTTTTAATGAAGTTTGTCAAAATTTTAGGAGTCTGTACCACACTGCAGTTTAAATGATTTAACAAAGGTTGCAAGGAGTTTATTTGAATTAAACGAAGGGGCGGTCAGAGCACAATTAAGGATTGGAATATCAGCTTTCAGGAAAATAATTTCAATTTTGTGAGAAAAGAAAAGTGATTGGGACAAGCATTTTGAATTGACGGTTTTCTTATCTCGGTTAGCATCAGGAGTTTCATATCGTGTGACAGGATCGTCATTTAATGTGAGGGCTTACAGTTAGAACCATTGTATAAAGAAAATTAGAAGAATTCGAATTACTCTTTTAAAATGTTATAAAGTACCCTAAAAGTGAAGTGCTTCAAGCGATTGGAGTGGGTTTCAATCGCATCAAATGTCCCATTCGCATCAAATGTCCCACAGAGTTGCATGACCAGTATGTATATAAACAGATGTTTGTGACCATTCAACAAAGAACTGGAGTTAAGTGTGAAACGTTGCATACAAACTACTGCTGCTTGTTATATTATGCATAATATATATGTGTCGGAAGATCTATTAGACGAACCGAACATCGAACTCATCAGTGAAGTTAATGGATCCTTAGAAGACAAGAACATTTAGACAAGAATTATTGAGAAATTTGTAACTATATGGCTTTAATAAAATCAAAAATCGAAAAATATTTCGCTTATTTTGTTTCCACTGAAGCATTTAAAAAAGGGTTTCGGAGTGTTTCGATCTGACTGTAAGGCATATATCCGGTCGACATGGCCCTGGCCTAGTCAATAATGCGACCATTAATTACTAGAAAGTTTATTCTTTATTGCTGTCCTCAATGAAAACATTAAATTTTTCTGTCATTACTGTAGCGATACCTTTTAATAAAGAATTTAATATTTTTCTCTGTTCTTTTGTTCATTTGCACTAGTTCTTCTAATGAACTTCTTTTGCTGCTCCTAGAAGTACCCGTGGAAGTGGTAGGAGTTATTGAGCGGTCTGTTACGTTATAAGAAATAATTAAATAAATATACACTTATCGCAAAATTTTCCCTAATTTTCACTTTTTGTGTTAACTCTTGAAATGCCTTCTTACCTACTGATGAGACAAAGGGAATTGAAATTATGGTGGTTAGAAGTAGAGGGATTTATGCATTTCTGGAAATAAAAAGGAACATAATAGTATCTTTCATTCTCAACTAGAATAAAGGTAAATAGCATCATAAAAATTGGCTATAAAATAAATTTCAAATATCTTATATATAGTTTGGAAATTGGACCATTTTTTGGCGAGTGATTGGTGATTCAGAGAAACGTTTGTCTCCCGAGCAATCTCTCTAAAAGACGCACGTAACAAAAATTGATTTTTCTTGAATTCATTATTTTACTTACTTGCATATGCCTGTTTGGTGTTGACGTTATTCTGGATGAACGTATAATTTAATGTCGTCCTTGCTTTAATAATATTTTACATAGAGATAATTAAATACTATATTTTCATAAAAGGACATAAATTACTCAAATTATAAAAACTTACATCTTTTTGAATATTGCCGCCGTTATTCATTTTTAATAACGAAAGTCCAGAAAAGCTTTAAAAATGATTACCACCTGCTACCACAATCGTCAAATGTGTATAGAATTAACAATGGTCAAATGAAAAGTAAACACCAAACACCTGTCATTCAAAAGGAAAGCTCCGAGCATGCTTTTCCTAAGACACAAACCTTCGAAAACTTATTAGGAAGCTTGAAAAAAAATCTGCCATACAAATTTCTTTTTCAAATGGTATAACGAAAACAATAAAGGCCTCAAGATGGAACCCTTTTGGACAACTAGACCCAACTTAATAATATCAGAGAGATGGCCATCCACCTGAACTTTTTGAGAACGATCAGTAGTGATAATAGCTAGTATTTGTTCACTAGACTATATATTAGTAGCATTAGACTAGGGTAGATTTAAGTAGAATAATAATTTAAATATGAGATGTTAAATGAATTCTTACCTGAATTAATGTGTTGTAAGGTTTATGAAAGTGATTTAATAGGTAACTTACCGACTCTAATTCTCTCCAAGCAGCTGAGTCATTTGCCTTCAAATAACTTCGATGTTAACTCAATAAATATTAATTTTACGTCCGAAAATTCAATTCTGTCGTAAAAATATACTTAGAATCGATTTACCAACTCGGGTAACCGATCTAAAACAAAACCCGATCCAAAACAAGAAATTTTCAAAATTCCGAAGCATTTGTCAAAACTCAAAATTTTGGGATAATTTTACTCTAGGTTTTTGTCCTTTTGTGTTTTTTTCTTAAAGTCCAAATCTTTATCTTTCAAACGAGACCTGTTTTGCTAATTTCTGACACGTAGAATTTAAGTTATGAATTTTTAAAGAAAAAGGACGATTTTTTTTTATTTCTCTAAGCTCTACTTATATCCAAAATTTCATCGAGATCTTACTTATTTTGGTCGATTTTCGTTGGAACCAGTCAATTTTATTCGGCAAGTCAACGAAAAGAGGAAGAATGTGAACATAAGCCTTAATGCCTATGTCAAGAACATCAAGTGGTGATACTCTCGATTACTAACGTTACGTTTTATATTTTGATCGTCAGTTATTCAACCTCAGAGGAAGAATAATATTAGTTACTTCACGCTAATGGGTTAATACGGAAGTCATAAAGTAATTTGGTACGTTACACCCTTTGTTCTGTAGTACAATTCTTTCAATCAGTCAGTATTTATTAACGCATTATAGAAATGAAGAACTTATTTGTCAATATACCTATCCGCAGGTAATATCACAATTAAAGATACATTATCATCAATTATTTATTTTCTTTAGTGAACACAGCATAGGATACTTAAGAAGCATTAAAAATAAGTTTTTATTTTACATCTTCCTCTTTTGTACCTTTAGCACCATTAACCACATGATATTTTATCTGCGAATATAACATTGATCTTCGGAATAAAATAGTAATAAAATACGAATAAAATAAGAATAAAATAGTAATATTTGACCCGAGTTCAATAACGCTTAAAAAACTGAATTCCATTTTTTACATTTTTTACATTTTTCTGAAGGTGAACTCATTTAGCTAGTCTAATGCGATGGTCGCAATGAATATGTAACAGATGGATATAAAAAATGTGTGTAAATTTTTGTAGTATTTAAAAAAAGTATTTTCTGAAGTTTTAAGCACGTGATTTAATCTATCTATATATAAACCTAAATACGACGATGAAGGCAGGGAGCCAAAAAAATTCATTCAGAATATGTAAATAAGAGCATTTAACAAAATAGCATTTTTTTCTTTAATTTATAACAGGCAGTCCAACTAATTCAACATCTTTAATAACTAGGTTTAGGTTTGTTTTGGAAACACATAATCATTTATTCTCCTGTCAGATTTCTATTAAAAAATGTTGGCTTATTTTGGAAATTAGCTTTTTAATTAAGAATAGCTATGAAGAACAGTGTATCAGAATCAGAAATTATATTTTTGTAGAATATTTAAATAATTTTCAAACGAACAAGACAAATGTTTACTTTCATATGGAATATTATAAATATTTATTTATTGAAGGAAATATAATTTTTTCATATTTAAATTGTGACTTGAGACCAAAAAGATTCGAAAATATCATCGATTCCTGGAGCTCTCCCGATTAACGCGTATCGTTACTCCATGCTCTCAGATTTTTCTGTTATTTCACAGGTTTTTTATTATATTATACAGACTTCCAGAATTTCAACCGTAATTCTCATATTTTTACTTCTATGTCAGTGATATAAATTTTCAATTCTATTTAGTATCTGTAATTAATGCTGTTTTCAACACCACTGATCATAGAATTATCTTTCTACTGCTACTCTCCATTTCATCAACAATTCATGGTATTGCAGTATTTTTTGAGGAGATACATTACATCCTTTTCATAAACACAAAAATACGTTATTCATTGCATAACAAAACGTTGAATTTGCAATTAAATTTGTGTTTATTAATAAGCATGTATCGATAATCAAGTTCAATACTGGAGCAATCCAAAATTAATTATATCGAGATAGTTCATGAGAGAATTTATTAACAAAATAGTAGTAGTTTTTTTTCAAAATAAGTTTAGTTCAGTACTGGAATATGATCTGTATCCTTTTTTCATTAGCAAGGTAGCATTTATCAAAAACGTGTACTTTACAAGAAAGGGTCTAAAATTACAAAATCCACCATCTTGGATTTTGTGATGACGTCATCCATGGAGCTGGTATCCCGGTGATTTTATCGGTGACCGTACGTTTGATGAAATTCTCGAGCATCATTAGGATAAAATCAGATTGGGTTTACGTCATCTCGGTTCATTTCCATTAGCTAACTTAGAAATCAGACGTGTTCATGTAAGACTTTTATCCATAATTTAGTTTGAGACAGATGACTTGTTCCCCTATTTACAATATGTAGGTGTCTTCCAATCTCAAATTCGGGTAATGCCTCTTCTCTGGGATTGTCGTCCGTGCCATCCTACACTGTGCGAGTTAGCATCGCAGCCAATGACCAGTCCCGTGTTTGTTGTTTTGGATCCAGGGTTCCTCCAGCAGGGCTACATCCAACTCCTCCACAAAGCAGCGAAGCATCATATCCGATGCCTCTCTACAGTGATTGAAGATTGAGTTGACAAATTTTTAGCCGCTGGTACGGTGATATGGAAATAACATATGTATGTAACCCTTATAGATTACTATTAATCCAGAAGTTACAGTTTTCGATACGATAACTCTGGTATGTGTACTCTGCATAGTAACTCGACCCGAGGTTATTAGAGGGGTAAAAAGTAGGTAGATAGAAGTAGTTTCTCAACTTCAAGAAAAATGTGCACCAAAAAGCAGTTCTAAAGTTTCTGTACTGGACTCCATCCTGAAACAATCGTTTCTTTTTAGAAAGTTAGGGTCCTTTGATAGATCTTTCATAGATCCAGCGGATTAACTTGTACTCTCTACTGATTTACAGAAGACACAAGAAGAAACTTTCGTTTTTTATTGTTCCAACAAGATTCAGAGATGTGTAAATATTTCGATCGCGTAAACCGGCTATGGTCTGAATATTGTATTCAGTAAATGATTTAATAGTTCCATTAAGATTTCTCTTTCAAATTCTAAAGCATTTGCATAAGAAAACTCCCTCTGTTGTCGAATTTGTTAGAAAAAAGTCTTTTCACATGACGTAATTCGTGCTCATTTAAAAGCCAAGCAAGAATAATTGGCCAAGTAGATAATTATAACATAACAACGCTGAGCAACTCATCCAGTCTACAATGTCTATGTGGTAAATACTGGGGTAGTGATTATTATTTTTTAAGACTAAAGTTTTTGTATAACAGAAAATGGGTCATGGAGTTGAATAAAAAAAGTGTCTTAATGCGCATTCCTTTGCAGCCTTCTCAGAAAGATACTTCACAAAAACGTTTAAATCTCGATGCCAAAATTTATTAGTAATTTTAATTGAATTTATTAGTAATTTTAATGGAAAAAAATAAGTTCAGAAATTTTTGAAATTTAATAACAAATATTATCTATTCATTTTAACTGCATAGAAATAGGCGTTTTTTTAGCTACACATGCGGTTCCACAAAGCTTTTTATCAAAATATTGAAAATGAAAATGTCATTTAACCGAACCAAAAGAGACGATTTGCATTTTTTAGTATTTAAGAAGCTCGTTTTATGCATATCAGATCATTTTGCAGGTTTTCTTGGATTTATTGCTTTTTTTATGAGCTTATGATGGCATACATTACTTTGTGTTATGAGTGTTTTGAAATTTTTACTACCGGATATAGATAATGTATGCAGTTTTGTCCAATTAAACTTTACGAGACATTTTACGGCAGTTGGAGCGTATGCTTTTCACTGTTTGGGAAATTAAAACGAATACTACATTGTACAGCAAAGTCCTTGTTATTTTATTTGTTTCTTTTACAGTCATTCGCTTAACAGAATTAATGACAACTTTCCATTTTCTTTCCTAACAGTCATTTCACAACGGCTTGGGTGACAAAAAGTAAACAATAAATATTCTTAACAATTTTGGAAATGATTATCCTTAAAGATCGAAATCATTACTTATATAATTTGCTTCATTAATCTGTCTGTCGGTCATTTCCCTTTTGGCTGGCTCAGTCTGTAGGGGATGATTAAAATTTAAAAGAAAAATAGAAAATTAATATGTTAATGTTGGCGAATAGAATAAAAAAAAATTATAAAACTAGACGTAACTTTAGCACTTCTTCAGAGATTTTTAAGTTAAAATGCTCCATAACTTCATTAACTACTAAAAACATGCAGTTAATGAGTTGATACTTTCCATAGTTAGTTCTTAACCTGTTGACCTTTCCAATATTGCGATTATTAAACCTAAAAAACACTTTTCCCAAGAGTTCCGAGAAGCCAATATTAGAATTCAAGAGCTGGTGCATGAAAACTATGTCTGCAACTCTACGACGCTTCAACAAGTTAAAATTGATGCGTTTGAGTCGTTCGTGTTAAAGTATAAAAATCATAGGGGTTGTCTAAGGCTGGTCTTTGAGCGGCCAATTTGAACAGTGCAAAAAGGATTCCAGGCTTGAGATGTGTATTCAAGTAGTACTTTAACAAAGGTATGCACAATGTTAAAGTTTGAAATTTGAAGGCAGGAGAACCTTTCACGCCTACGTTTAATGGGTCCAAGAGTGGATTTATTTTAGAAATAGCATAATAATGAGAAATAAGATCCAATTAGAAGCAGGTATTACGTCTAGGCAGGTCTTTTGGCGGTGTTATATAATATATAATATTTTTTAATACTTACTGTTAATAAAAAAATGTAAACCTAAAAACTATTTTTATTTATTTCAGAATTTGAAAATGGCTCTTACTCCTGCAGAACGTGATAATGACACCGAGAAAAACTAAAAGGGGCGGCATTATATGATATATACAAAGATAGACGTAAGATGGGGTCAAAGAAATCAAAGAAATCACGGGATAAATTAAAATAGATGTCGTATGTGAAAGTTCAGAAACAAAAAACGATTAGAATTCGAAGGATTCAAAAATTTACAAGGCATGGGTCAAGCGTTAAAGAAAGCTGAGAAAGCTGTTCCCATAGAAGTTGGTAAGCGTAACGTGATAGTTGCAAAACTATTTAATAAATATTTATCCAGGACAAATAAAAAAGGGTCTTGTAAACCAAAAAAGATATATGTCGAAATAAGTTTTTTGAAGACGACGAAATTTCGAGAACAGATTTCGTTGTTGTTAAAGGAAGGATCAAAATTACGGAGACAAATTAGACACATATATAACTTTATGAAAGAAGCTTTCCGGCTTTGCCGTGTGTTGAAATAAAGGGAGAATATATCGAAAGATGACCATTGCTTTGTTCCTCTCTCACCTCTCTTTTTACCTTAGGTTACGAATATTTGGACTACACTACATATCACTCAAATATTAACGTCATCTATGAACAATGAATTGCAGAGTACAGGATTAGTCGGAGTTCCAAATAATGTCAGTAGTAAAAATTCTGATATGAATATACTATGGAAAACAGATAACTATTTTAATATTTTTACTAGCCGCTATTTGTATATTACAAAAACAAAAATATTAAAGATATTATTGCGTTTATTCATCGATCACTACTACCATATTATTGGGAAGTTGCGGCAATTCGAAATCGAAATTTTGAAAACCCATCTCATCTTTCACTCTTCCAATCTTCCCATCTTTCACTCTTCTAAGAAAGGATCTTTCGAAATTCCGCTCCCTATAACTATATATTTTTGAAAAGTATAATGGATAATGGATAGTCCAATTTAAATGAAATTAATTACAGTGAAAAGATAGGGAATGTGATTTTCATCCTCAATCACAGAAAGGTTTACAAAGTTTCATCCCAATCCGCCAGATGGAATTTAATCTCCAAAGTTCTTTAATTCTGTTCCATTCAATTTCACACCCTAAATAGCAACCGATTTTAACCAAATTCAGTATTTACAATCCTTTTGTGATCCTATATTTAAATTATACGCAAACAGACACTAAAATTACACTATGTAAATTTTCAACCAATATTTCAGCCCGATTTTTTACTTTTCTACAAAAATAAAAGTTATGCTTTTGTAGTGGTCTCAAAACATCACAAAAATTTGCAAAGTAACAATTGAAAAAAAATTTGAAAATTGGTTGATATTTACCTGAGATATTTGTAACGGTACATATTTGACAAATGGTATTAAATCGCGTCGATTGTAGATGTTTCTGTAAAAGTTTCATTTCGGTCCGACTAATAGTTTAGGCGTAAATAGAAAAACAGTTTTTAACACCCCTAATTTTTAAGCGATTTTTGGTGATTTCCCTTAGAAATCGATTTAAGCTTATAACGCAAAAACGGCAACAAGGAGAAAATTTATATGTGTGGTGATTTATAGCGTTTATCAAGGGGATCTTGGATATGAGGGACACTCTCTCTCTTGCTTTTCACGTTATATTCAGAAATTCAAATTATTTTTACACATTATAATAGATACCCTCCACCTACAAATTTTCACTAAATAAACGGAAACATATTAAAATTATAAGCAAATCTGGAAAAAATTTCTTAAACTTTTAAGAAAATTTTGAACCACCTCATATCTCAATTTAAATCGGTTTGAAAATTCACTTTCAAACGACTCTTGCGCCGCCGTGGTACATTTTAGAACTATGGTCCCCGAACAAATATTACTCCTGCCTTCATTATCTTTTCAATGGTATCCATCTTACCCTCTCCAATGAAAAAAATACATTTACGTGTCTAGCGACTAATTTTTGTACTAACGGTATAACAATAGCATAGCTATGAACCATCGTCTCTACGAAACAAATATATTGTGGGAATATTAGCTTAATCGGTCAAGTCGTTCAGAAGTTACACGATCGCAGTCAGACGCACCAACGATTATATATATATAAAAAGAAAGAAAGATATTTTAACCTTTTTCCTCCCTCGAAATCTTTCCGAAATTTGACTGTTTATCGCACCGGTTTGGCAGTTTTTTGGTCCAGAAACACTATCTATATCTATAAGATTTTCAACCGTGGGTACAACTTGGCAATTTGACGGGGTTAGAAGAATTTCACCATTTGTATCGGGCACCTTTCCTTCACCTGGTTTTGGTATTTATGACGATTTGAAATTGCAGCCACTGCACACTATGAACATTAGGGTGTCCCTTATATGACCAAAAGAAAATATTTTTCGAATTTGCTAACGCATACACCCTAACTTTTTTACAACTACTATGGCCTACTCACATGCGAAATAACATTCGTCTACGATGATTACAACCGCTGCCGACGAGCCTCTAAAGTTTATCAAAATAAGCGAAATTTACCTCTTGTGGATATGTTGCTAGTTCAAAATACTTCACTATTCTAAGATAAAATAATAAACCAAAACATCAATTAACAATAGTGGAATATATTTAAAACAAAAA
>QYTT01077969.1:0-14726 GCA_006980735.1 Dasypogon diadema | reverse complement strand
ACATTTTCGTTTTATTTACCTTTTCCTAGCACTGAACCTTTGCTGGAAGTGAAATATGCTAATCAAGTTTCGTACGTCCGTACATAAATATTCAGGAAGGTACTTTGCAAAATTTAAGAAAATGTCAATGTGTGACGAACTAAATATTACATTAGATAAATTAAAAAAACTATACTTTTTATTCCGCAATTTTTATTTGAATTAAATTCTTTCTTTTTTTAATTAGGCATAGCAGATTTTATATACGTTAGATTTTTCTTGATTCACTGTGCTATTTTATTTCTCCATTATTAATTTCCTTCTTGAAATACTTAGATTCTTCTTAATATAATACATTAGTGCCATAAAAAGCATATCTTAATGAACTAAATTGATTAATGGGACTAAGAAGCTAGAAATTAGAACGATTTTTACTTTTGGGGTCGGATACTCCCCCCTGTGCCGTTAATTATAACAATCCTACCATATGGTTAATAATTTCTAAAGGTTTGAGAGCTTTTGATATAAATAAGGAAGATTTTGTTGGCTACTTCAATTGAAGTAAAGATATTTCTAGACTTTGTAAAACAATATTACATACAACCTTGGTTTCTTCTCAAAATAAATTTGAAAAAACCGCTGACGAACCCACGTAACAAATAAAAAGTCTGTCCTTAGATTTGTTTAATATTTGACCAATATTTGCTTCTAGGAATGGAAATAGATTGTAGCACGAATCCTAAAAGTGTATTAACACCGGGCCAGTTAAAAAGGCAAAATGCAACGTGCGATCCAAGTTTGTACCTAACTTCCGATGTATGTATTACAAAACCATTTCCCATCATTTCAATTATCATTTTTTACTATTAGTAAAAAAATAACGGATCGCTTCTTATACGAAAATTTGAGAATTAAGGTACTTTATCTGCTACAAACAGGCGAAGAGTAATTACGTTTGCTGCATCATATCTAGAGGACAATTTTGGATTTTTCCTCAAAGAACGATAGAACTAAAAGCAAAAACTGTATTAATTGAAAAAAATAATAATGATACAATTAATGAAAATCAATTAATGAGAGAGTTCTACAATTTAAAAACTTCCATCATTCCTGACAAAATAAACCACATAAAACAAGTATTAAAATCTACGACCGCTTTTAGACACCAACATACGGATCTTGAAAACGCATTTGACAATTACAGATTCTTTTTTCAGTGTCCAGAGTTGGTAAGACTATCTTTTGAAGTAGGGATTTCTTTATATCTACATTTCTAATGTTCATGTATGAAGATTAATTACGATTTCAGCTCGTTTTCCGGAGAAACCTTCATTTGCATCTGTATGGGAAAAATACTAACCTGTATTGTTTACGGCTGTTAGGAATTCCGGGAAACGAATTTTATACACGGAACCTTTCAGAGGAAATGGTAAGTTTTCAAACATTTGCAAACATTCACGCTCTATTATATATTTTGTTGTTCTTTCCGAAGACTGGGATCCTGCAACACTTTCGGTAATAAACCTCTGGAAATTACTAACTCCTCCCGCAAATGGAAGTAAAAAATTAAGTCGAGTCACATACGCAGAAGCAGTTAATCTGTGATATATCCTCCTTGGGATGTATCCTCTAGCTCAGTAGACGGGGTGGTTCAACCGGTGAAAAGGAATGAGGAAAAATGAGCGCCACGTGGTCTTTTGTAATGTAGAGGATAGACCACGAAACCTATTCGAACTAAAAGCAGAGGCTTAAAAGAACCAAAATCTTACAAAAAAATGTTACAGTTTTCTTAGGATTCCTAAAGAAAATAAACTAAGGAGATCACCCAGTAGCCAAGCCACGAAAAATATATATAAATTTATATTCCTTTCATTTTCGTTCAAATAGAATGCATAGGTTTAATAAAAACGATTAATACTTAACTTTTAAGTTACCTTCTTCCGCCTTAAAGCCGAGTCCCCTTGTTTCGTCCTTTCAAGAACAACCACTATCCAATTCCCACGTGCATGCTGTCCAAAACCCTCGCCTTCTACCCCTTTTCTACTTTTCTCTTTTTAATCTTTTTTATTTGGTTTTCAGCCTCGCTTCTTTTCACGGTAACTTTTTATTTGGTTTTGTTTTGTTTTATTATTTAACTAACGTTTACTGGTTTTCTTTCACACCTTTTCACAGAAGTAACTCTGCCACAGTTGTCATGACCGAGAGTCCAGAACAGAAAGACCAAAGCCATTCGTCCGGCGTATCACCAAGCAGTCTATCCTCCCCAATTTGACGCCTCCAGAACTTCTTCCGGTGGTATTGGACGCGTTCAGCGATAATATTCTTTCTCTCTACCTCACAAATGTTCTCTGTGTCCAACATATTTAAAAGTTTCAGGTGTACAAAATTGTAAGATTCGCTTCCTTTTGTTGATTTCACGCTCTACTTTAACACTTAAATCACTTTCAATAAATTCATATTTTGTGGCATCGTAAATATCGTTCTTTTATGTACTTAATGTTATTGTTAACTTTCCAGTATCTAACTTTCACAGCATTTCAATAGTTATGTAGTTTATATTAATTTTTAAACACGGTATACATTTTAATTGTCTATTATTTATTTTAATGTCTCTGTGTTAGGTTCGGGGAGGAATTTTGGACGCTTTAAAATTTCAGAACTTTGTTTTTCGAGATCAAACTTGACACGGGGAATCAGCTTGAAGACGCCTATTAAGTTTGCCCATTAAGAGAGTAATTAAACGTAGCTAGGTGACTTGATGAGTACAATATGCGTGTGTGTAACTTTGAATCGAATGGATTCAATCAATTTCAATTTCAATATATGAATAGGTTTACTGTACTCCTTCAATTAAAATATCTAAATAGGTCTACTTTACTTCACTTGTTCACGGTTAAAAATGTTGGAGTAAATTTTAATATTTTTCGTATTGTATATATGACTACACCAGAAAAGTATTAAAACCTAATCCTTGGCATATATTAAAATGAAATACTTCTAGCCTTAAACCTTAATACCAATGACGAGTAAGTTTTAAGACATCTACCTGTAAAAATTGAACCCAAGCTGTCAACCCAGAAAATTTTTTATTTGTATTTTGTAGTATTAATATGAAAGCATTAAAATACGGAGCCGTAATTCTCCTTAAAACCCATTTGTCCTCTTAATAGCAATCCGCATAAATATTGAAACTCAATACAATCATATTTAACTTTATATTTGTATTTGAAAAATATTAAAATGTAATACAACTTTAGAAACTACTAAGTCATTCAAAATGTAACTTTTCGTTTCTCGAGTCAGAACTAAATTTATTGAGAATATCACAAGTACTTATATACTATACACAAATTTCTATTACGAATTATAAGCTAAATGAAAAAAAGGTTTTTCATATGTGGCAAAAAGTGTTGCTACACAACACACACTTGAACGTACTTTTAATATTTTACGATGATTAAAACTAAATACGACTTGCATTGAATATAAGCTTTAATATCAGAAGAGTATTAGAATTTACTCTCGGATTTTTAACCGTGTTGTATTGTAGTTTTCCTAAAGTTTATATAATCCAGAATCTAAATTAAAATTATTTAAATGAATTATAATCTTAAATTTTATCTTCTGGGAATTCAGATGAGTTTCCGTTAAATCCAATGCCACGACAAAACGTCTTCGTAATCAAGGGGCAAACCCAATGCATTGAAACGTCTTAACGATCGATAGATAAATCCGATGATTCAACGAGGTAAATTTGATAGGACCAACATTGAAAATAGAAGTTAGGCTTTTAGGCTTTCAGGGGAATTCGGACATCAAAATAAAATTGAGTAGATGAGTTCAGCTCGAGGATTATGCACTAATTTTCAACATTCGTACGACAAATCCAGTGTCCTTATTGGCATTCTGAAACTAAGAAAATATGAGCAGAATCACTATCTCTAGGATTCTCATACACTGCACACACACAAAGACTCTTACGACAACTTATGGGAACGTTACAAATCGACTCATTGTTTTTAAAAAGGTAATAGTGTTCAAAAGGAGAATGAAATCGAATGTCTATCTAATCTTCAACTTTTAGACGACTTACTAGACTTACAACAAAGGAACTTTTAGATGGATCTGAGCGGAGAGCCCCGTATATTGTTGCTACTGGGAACTGCAAATCACACATTCTTCAATACTTCATTGTATTTGATATTTACACAATTACAGAAAACTCTGAGAACTTTGTAAAACTAAAACATCATTGTATTACTTCAGTTGTTAAAGAAGGTTTCGATAAATTTCATAATGCTTTTAGAATCATAGATGATAGCAGTTCTCCTTGAAAAATTATTATTGAATTCTTAAATTTTGAAAATTGGAAAATATATGATTCTGCAACTTATGTTTTTTCCAAAATAATATTTTGAGATCTTTTGAATTACTATTTTTCTACTTTGATTGACAGGAATTTGTCATATGTTTTTAGTTATTTTTCATGTATTCAGATGTTGCATATTATTATGCACTATTTGGAGGAAGGGGTACATGTCATTATTCACTTAAGGTGAGCTACAAATCTTCCGCTTTAGATTCGTTTCGATATTTAAATGGTCTAAAACGGTGGATGGTTGACTCACTAAGTGAATAATGACACACTCTTAATTTGTTTACCTATCTAGTATATATTTTATATGACAAAAATGCATTTACGTTTTATGCAAAAACAAAATAAAACCTATACCCTGTAAACATAAAAATATATTTAATAAATCTCTCCTATCAAAACATCATGAAGTGATATAAATCCTCACATACCATTTCGATATAGCTCTTACACTATTTGTGGAATAAAATTTTATAAGATTGAAATGTATATAAGCAATAAGAATTTTTGAATGGACCTATCAAAATTTACGTACGTATGTGACTAACAAAATGAACATTATGAAAAAGGAAATGCATCTTTAGCACTTTACTGATCTAGATAAAGAATCTTGTAGCATCAAAAAGATATCTATAATACGTATATACCAGAAATGTGTAAATTTTGGTGCAACTTCTAGAATATTCACTTCAAGTTTACTTTCTGAAAATAAGCAGCGTAATGTAGGTAGAATAGAACTGATACACAAGACTTTTTTTTGTTACTTTTCTACAGATATGTAAATGAGTCTTTGCAGATATTACGCTAGTGATCTCAAACTTAGAAGGCATGATTCTGCTTCAAATTACTCCATCTACGAATTAATTACTTATTTTATTCCAAAATCAAATATAAAACATCTCACAATTATTCTCCTCGCTGGCAAATAATATTTAAATTATTTTGCAACGACATCGCTTTTGAAAAATTTAAATAATTCGAAAAAAACTTTGTAAAGCACCGCATTAACGAATGCAATTAGTTATTTTCGTAAAGATTTGAATATCATACCGTTAACTAAAGATATTTATCATCAAACTCATCTCGAAAGAATTATGTTGTGGCGCCAGGCCACGTCATTAAACCTTCAAATATTTTCGTGTAGATTAATTAAGCACTTTCGCCTGGAAGTTTTGTTGGCCCAAAACAAAATATAAAGCCAGAAGTTCCGGAGTGCAGGCATTCAGTAATTTAGTAGCAGCACAAAAAACAAAATGGTCAGTTAACATTGGAAAATTTTATTTACGAATGGCAATATTATTGATTATTATTCCATAACCGCAGAAACTCCTTGTGATCACTTTTGCCATTGTTGCCTTGGTGGCGGCAGACGTTTCGGAATTGGGTCAACCACAAAGCGAGTATCTACCACCTGTAGATGCACCAATTGAAGAAGCTCCAGCATTTATTCCTGAACAACCCATAAATGAATACATCCCTCCGGAAGCTGGTGCTTCTATTGAGGAACCAGCTCCAGCTCACACACTTTCCGATGATGGCTACAGATACAAAACTGTGAGAAGGATTAGATATAGGTATCGTGTTTAGTTACCAGCCAAAATTATAATCTAGTCAAAATAAACTGAACTTAGTTATTACGGATTTTTAACAAAAGGCGAAAGCCTTAAGAATATATGTATGTAAGAGCCTGGGGTGTAATAGTGTCTATTGCTTGCATTTGTACTACGACTGATAAGTGAACTAGAATAGCGAAAAAGAAGGTATAAAATGGACTTTGGAAAGAACAGTAGTGGTTCACTTATTTGCATATTCGACATTCGACAATTCGATCACAGTAATTTTTCCATCTTCTTCAATAGTAGAGGCTTCTCTCAGTTTTGGAACAGTGGAGGGTGAATCTCTTGCAAGGACCGTGGATTTGAGGAGCAATTGGTCCTTCAAATTTTAGTCCAAATTGTTTTCTCGGAGCTTTAGTGGAAATAAGAAATGATGTTTTTTTTTCTTTTTGAATCTATACATTTTCATTCCCTCTTATATGGTCTTCTTATGTATCATTTCTATATGAATATTTTGGGTTTTTGTGTCCTTATATACAGGGTAGACCGGAATTGATGGTACAAATTCAAAGGGCTGATAGTAGATCTAAAATGCAGTCGAAAACTTTATATAACTATGGGCTTTGTTCTCGAGATATGGTGGGCTGCATACTGGGACCGTTGCTGTTTAGCGCGTTCATTAATGACCTGCCCGAAGTTGTTCGGAACTCTAGCATTCATATGTATCCAGACAACGTCCAACTATACATTTCTAGGCCTGTCGGTTTGGTGGAAGACTGTGCCTCCAGATTAAACGATGATCTACAGAGCATTAGCATTTGGTCCAAAAATAATTACCTCAAGTTAAATCCGAATAAATCCAGCTACATCATCATCACGCGACCCAATGTTACACTGAGACGACTCTGGCTTTTTGTCTCATTCCTTCCCATTTCAACACGACAAAGACTTGTTAGGACTCTTATCCTCCCATTTTTCACATTTGGACAGCTAATATGCCCTTCTATGGATGCCGCTTGTTCTAAAAAAATCAACGTCGCGTTTAATGACTGCGTCAGATTCGGTTTTGATCTCCGTCGCCGTGATCACAATTTCCCCGTACCGCTCCTGTATATTAGGATATCCCTTCAATCCTACTTAAACTACAGGTCTCTATGTTTTGCTCACAAGCTGATTCGGACCAAAGAACCTGCCTACTTTCGTAAATACATTTGCTTCTTGCGCTCATCTAGACGCCGTGATCTGCTATTACCACGTTTTTACTGTTTAGTTGGTGAACGTTCCTTCTTTATTCAGGCATCTCGGTCGTGGAATGTCCTGCCTCATGATGTACAGCGCGTGGACTCCATTGGGATATTCAAAAAGCACCTATTTGAACTTATATCCTCTAACTAAGCATCATTGGTCAGCACACATCTTCAATATATCTTCAACTTCATTTTATCTTTGTTCTTCTTTTTCTCTTCTTCTCTTATTATTGTAATCTTTTTTTCTTTTTAATTAGTTTCTAATTTTTTATTATTTATTATGTAGTTATAATAGCAGCAGTATGAATTTTTATATTCTAAGTCAATGTATTAACTCCCACATCTTCTTCCAGGATTATTGAAGTACAAGTTTAAAGGATTAATGTGAGTCTTGTTGTACTGTTATCCAAATAAATTAATTAACTAAAATTGAAACTTTATGTTCTCCATGAATTCAGGTACCTTGACACACATTTTTGGCCATATTATAAAAATACTTCAAGGTAAGTAATTTGTTGAACCCTTTAGATGGCACGGAAAATACGTATAAAATTTCTCGAAAATGAAAGGCGGTAGGTGGACACATGTGGGATATCAAAACTTATGAGAATTCCAAATTATGTAAGAAAGATGCATGTTAATTATAGTTTTCCTTCCAGAACTCAACGTATTTATGTAAAAGATGGCATGCTATGGATTAATATTGTCAATCAATTTATAGTAATGCTGTGAAGCGAAGAGGAGTGGGAGCTTGGCCGGCTGATAGACTCGTACATATATCATGTTTAGTATTAGATATACGGGCTTTCATCGTAAAAAACGACTAAAAAACCGTACCGTCTAGTACCGTTATCTCGAACCACCACCGTGAGGCGTTCCCTTGACGGCTTGATAAAACTTTATGGCGTAGTGCGAGGGTCTTATATCGGCTGCTGCGTTGATTGCTCACAATTTTCCCAAAATCGATCATTATCCTCGAAATCCTAGCAAATTGCCACACTTTTAAGAGCGCTATTATGAAAGGCGGAGTTGATAATATGGACTTATTTTCTCGCGTTTACTTCATCAATTCTCGCAATCTCAACACTTCTACCTCTTGCCACCACTCAAGGCAAAAAACAGGGAAAGGGAAGACCTTCCGTCCCATCACCTCGGCCTGCACTCTTTTTGTCATCAATCCGTAACGTCGAGCCAAGTTTACGCCTTCCGCCCAAAAAACTCTTGTTTTCTTCAACGCACAGATGTCGCTAATGTTAACCCACTTGCTTAACTAATTTCTTACCTAACAATTACATATCCATGCTAAAATCTTCGAGGCTCTAAACTGTAATTTAATTTACCTATTTTGTATTTTACATTTAATTTTCTTTAACATTTTCTATGTGAGCTGATTTATTTCTTTATTATTTAGTTAATCCATTATTACTTTTCGATTAAATTAATTAACGCATTTGTGAATGAAAGTCTTAATGATTTTCTTAATTCATCAAGAGTAACAAGAAATACTTCAAGGACTCGGTTCCATAATTCATGCCAGTTTTGATTTAATTACGGGGATATTATTTTTTGTTGCATTCGTGGGGCTAGGAGCTGTACGTATTATTGGTTTAGTGAATTTTAATTTTGCAAGCATTGCGTATCGAGCTTAATTAGCCGCGTTTTTATCGCTGGCAAGCCTATACCTTAACGTCCTGAAGCATCCCACCTTACACACCCACACCCTCCAACTCCAATACAATTTTTTGTTTATCCCATGGAGGCCTATCACTTAACTCCCGAACGTCTAATTGATCTAGTCTATAAAAAAATCTGTAAATTCCTTGATTCATTTTATTGTAAATGGCTGCGGTTTGTTTTACTGGGGCTTTGAGCTTTAGCTACATCATAAAAAAGGAAAACAAATAAAAGATATGCAAAGGCTTAGGGTTTCAGAGACTACCTTTAATAAACTAGGGATATCCTTTTATTTTTTCAATTGTGAAAACTGAACAATTCAGTGCCTTAGTATCTAGACACGGTGCCTGTATCTGATTCTTCTTACTGTCTTGTATCTGTAACCATCATCAGAGAATGTGTGAGCTGGAGCAGGTTCTTGAGCAGGTGCATCAGCTGCTGGCGGGACATACTCATTTAATGGTTGTTCAGGAACAAATGCAGGAGCTAGTTCAATTGGTGCATCCCCAGGTGGAAGATATTCACTTGGCGGTTCTGCTAGTTCCGAAACATCAGCAAGAGCATAAGCAAAAAGCGCAACCGTGATCAATAAAAGTTTCTGTAATGCATCAGATAATTATTTTCAATCAATACAATTACAATATATCAAAATAAAATCTTCACACCAACCATTTTCGATTTTGTTAATTCACTGGTAGTCACTGAATTGTTGTAAAAGCACTGAGTTAATTCCCTTTAGAGCTCCGAGATTTTATACGTTGCCCTCTGCCTTCGAAACCTTATGAAATCGGAAGTTATTTTATTGCTCTTAGATCAAGGTAGTGATTTACACGTTTCATGGATTTCTATATTTTGTATGCTAGGGTTTAGCTCATATCTGACAGTGACAGCTTTTGATATTAGCTAGTGGCAAGCAGTATTATTTTAGTATATAAAATTCATATTTCATTCGAGAACGAGTTATGCAGTGACGAAAATAAGGCTTTGCAGTTACTGAATAGGTTCACTAAGTTGGCCTGAACTGGACGGCTTGCCTTCGAATGAGAAAAAAGCCCCATATATAAGCAGTTTAGTAGAACATAGTGAATCGTTACTGCTTTCGTATAGTATATAGAGTTGCAAGTAAGACATTAATTCCAGACTTTTTCCCATTTGTTATTTTTGATATGTTTCGCACCGTGTTTCTGGCACTTTATCTACGACAGGAAGAGTACTTTTAGTGGAGTTGGTAGATAGACTGTTATCAGGAATTAGTAGGAATTTTGAATCTGCAACTAATCTAGTAAAAATCACAATTTACAGCAAAATTTAAAGGCAGCAGCTAGGATTGCTATTTTGAGATTTTACTGTTTCACTAAAAGGGAATATTAGATATATATCTAAAATTCACGGACAGAAGCATTAAAAATAATGCTGAGAAGAGTGCAAGTGTTCCACAACCTTAGAAGATTTCTTGAAGCTGTTTTTCTGAACTTCTACACTTCTATTATTCTCATTCAATATAATAACAATAATTGCTGGCTTAAGAGATCTTCTGACCAATGTGGGCTCCGAACTACACAATCGTTGCATCACCCAACGGCTTAACCTTTTGTTATCAGAAAAATCTCACTTCATTAAAATTAGAACGTGGTGTAGCAATTACACTTCAACCCCAACCTTTTCATAGATCAAGACAACTTTTTACAAAAACAAGAACAAGTAACACAAATTCAGCGTCAATTTTCTCGAAAAATTGACAAATTTTTAAAATTCAATCAGGCTTTTCAATGTTAATATTGTGCAATTGTGCAATTGAATCCTCTGGAATATGGTACGTTGTGTTTGGATCCTTTGGTGACTTTTTTTCAAAATTGTTCCGAATATTTCGGCCAAATTATGTAAAGAAGAATTTATGGCAGATATTTACCATACCATACCTACCTACCAACAGTTTGGTCTGTCCAGCGATGGACATTTATGCGTAGATTCCCATTGTTTACACGTAGAGAATGCGTAGACAATGTAGACAATGCATAATTTAAGTAGACAACGTAAACTTTTGGTAGACTATGTTAGCTTTTGGTGGAAAATGACCCTATTTATGTGCCTGCACACCCTATTTATGTGCCTCACACCTGATTTAGTAAAGTTAATAAGAAAAAAAAAAACTTTTTTCTTCATATCAGCATAAAAACAACATGAATTTCATTATCTACTTTATTTTTATTGAATGTATCTAACAGCTTCCTAAAGTAGTAAAGAAATGGTTGTGGATAAGATTATTATAATTTATCAGCATTCGTTAGAGAGTAATAGATAATGTTGGTAGTCACTTTCAGATACTTGAAAGAGACAACTTAATCTTGAGAACAAAGGTGTTCTCTTTCTAACTGATTTGTGTGACAGGAAGATTTTTTAGTAAGTGTTTAACATATAAATATAATACCTGTAGGTATTATATTTCTATGTCTTTTGTAAGACATTTTTGTTTGAGAAATGACATAGATTTTTTAAGTAACCTTCCACACGTGTAACACACATACAATACAAAAACGTTGTTATGAACGTGCAAATTTGAGTAAATGCGTGGTCAGTTATTTAAACAATTTTTGTCATTGACTCGGTTGATGTTGAAAGTTATCAAATCTACAAATAAAAAAACGAGATGCAATAAAGTTTTGTAATTGTTACTTTTTATAAGTATACATATTGCAATAGCGGGTGCCTGTTCCATAAGAGTATTAGCCAATATCGTGGCTCATCCACTTCAGTCACCTTGATGTAACAGCTAGGACAACTAAGTATGGGCGCATTGTGTAATATATAAGGAATTAAATTGTCAGGCAGGTCAAGAAGTGAATTAGGTTCAAGCGATTAGAAGTCTTCCGAACCAATATCCAAATCGTCAGTCAAGTTGCACATTCCGGAGGATAATGAACTCATCGTAGATACAACACAAACCCATTCACAGCACAGACATACTCACCTCGTACTTAACCTTGTTCCCCATTCACACACTTTTACACACAAATCTATCTAATGGTTCATACTAGTCCATAAACACCTTTACACATGGAATCCTTCCATCCACACACACTTTGAATATCTATTCGCACACACACTCAATATCCATTCACGTCGTTACCCAGTATCTATCCACTCACGTATTCACTATTCACTATCTGAGCCACACGTCAATACACAGCGTATCTCACCGCAGATTTATGGGAATCCATTGAATCTTCCACAAATAAATGCTACACACTTTGTTTAAGGACCTAAGAATGGCGGCATTCTAATTCAAAAACAAAACAAGAAATAAAAAGGTCTATGGTCCTGTGTGTGGATAGTGCGAGGATAGTGGGAGTTTAAACAAGAAAAGGAGAAGGAGTAGAAAGCGGAGAAGTAAGAAAACGGGAAAACCAAGATGAAGAAGAAAGGACACTAAGTAGAAAGAAATTAAGGGCGGGCCGATTAGGATGCGAGCGGGGAACATAGGAAAATTAAGATAAAGTAGTATTTTTTTTGCGGAGGGTGTGGGATGCTAGGAATCTCGGAACGAGGCCACTGCTAGGCCCATTGTTCTTCCACCCATTACTACCCATGGGTAGTCGCTAGTGAATGAGATAGATCCATTCATTGACCCAGCCACCCGGTCGACTTAGTGAAAGCCAGAATACGCTCCCAGCCCTTTTCGCCTGCTTGGTGCAGTTCATCAAGGAAGTAGCGTCCCAGGTGCCTGAGTCTTTTCCCCGCGAGTGACGGGCAGTGGCACAAAAAGTGTGTCACAGTTTCCGTTTCGTTCCGCAGCCCCTACAGTAGGCATCGCTAGAGCGGCCTATTCTGTGTTGATGCACTTTAAAGAAGTATTAGAGTTGTACGAAAGCTAGAGTGAAAAAAAGAAGGGACAGATTAGAGAAATTGGTGTAGGGAATAGGATAGAAATAGGATTAGCTAAAATTTAATTTTGTAAACGCTAAGGCATAAAATAAATTACTTGAATTTGCATAATTACAGGTCTTCCTAAATTTAAATCCCCGCTTCTTACAATATTACAAATATCGTAATCTATTATTTTTGAATCAGTACGGGAAAACACAAAAGTTATCTCCTTAGAATAACTGCTTCTTCTTAAAATTCTATTGGCAGAACTACAGTTTCTGTGGGAGGATTTAAGAACTTTTAAAACATTGCTCGTTTTTTGCTACATCTTTCAAATTTATTTAAAGCTCAAAACATAAATCCTCTTGAAACCCACTAATATTAGTAATCTTTCATTTCAGTAAAATATAATTATAGAATTTCTCAAATCGTCCCTAGAAATCTCACAAATTTTTTAAGTCTTTTCAGAAAGTACAACTAGTCCTAATGCAACTGCTTTCCAAATACAGGAATAAGCTGCTAGTTTTTAACTTTTCATGTAATCCTCGCAATGATTGCGAGCCTTAATTCACTAAAATGTAATAAATACGTAAGCCAGCAAATTAAATCGGTTAGGCATTGTGTAAAAAATACAAATAGCTGATTACACCGCTTTTTTGTTTCTGGATGAAGTACAAGATTACGTTATCCCCTTAGAATTCTATGGGCTTATTCGGTGAAATTGTGTGCTATTCTCGCAAATATAATTATATTTTTAAAAAAGTTTGCTCAAGAAATTATCGTAGCTCAACCCGTTTTTCAGTCATCAACAGTGTGAGTTTATCTCAAAAACTACTTCTTGGATTGTAATATGGAGTTATTATCTGACTAATCTCAATTTTCACTTCACTTTTACAGTTTTGGTATTAAAAACTGAGTTCTTCCACCACCTCATGTAATGTGGTGTGTCCTAATGGACTCAGTTTTGAGACAACACAAGTTTTTAATCCCTTTATACTTTCTACGCTTAAACGAAACAGACTCAAAACAGAGCGTTCTCTAAGCAGAGCGGATTCAAATATTGAACGGACTCAAAATTTAAGAGAGTTATACTTTCATCGGACTCAGATCTGACCGAATTCAAATATTGGTAGAACTTAAATTTGAGTAGAATCAAATCATAAGAGGACTCACTTCTGAGCGAACTCAAGCAGTGGCAGTATTCTCAGTCTGCTCACAATTTGAGTCAATCGATGAGGCGATTTTTACTTTTTAGTTTGCTCATTGGCAATCCTGGGAAAAGGTGTAAATACAAGGAAAACTAAGGTAAAATAACAGATATAAGAATACATAAGGAATACCCCGAAATCAAGTAATAAAATAAATATTCCCAAAACAATAAGAAATATATTTTTACAAAAAAATACTGCTAACAAGCATTTTGGGTCTATGCGGAGGTTCCTCTTAACACTTTGTTAAATTCACTTATATAATATTCATTGTCTACATTCTTGACATAAACTACATTTTCTACGTGAAATATTGCGATGAAGACTACGTCATTTTTTACGCATCAACAATGGCGTAATTTACGTTTTGTAGAAAATTTGCCCATCACTGGGTCTGTGAATCATAGGTGAATCACTCTGTGCAGAGTGATTTTTATGTTACAATTAAATATTTCTATGTTTATTTTCACCTAAATATTCTATAATTTCATTATTTACAACTTGTAATTTTTGCACAGGGTCATTTCTTAATGTTTTATAAGTTGCCTACTCCGATAATAGCGCTTTAACTTTGGCACCCTATTATGTTTTTATATTGTATGTATGTCTATATTCATGGATTTGTTAAATTTTCCGGTGGAGTTGATAATTTCTAAACCGCTAAAGGCTATAGAAGAAGCGATAGCCAAGAAGATTCTGAAGAGAGAATGCAGTGCTAAGTCAAAATTTCTAGGCTACAGTCTAAGACTGGGATTTGTTGTCCTTCATCTGCGAAACCCAAGACACCATAGAGTGTCTAAAGTCGACAATGGATGTGGTCAGG